>LKNJ01002160.1:50767-119270 GCA_002120245.1 Maccullochella peelii | reverse complement strand
AACATGACAGAATGTGGAAAACATGAAGCGCTGTGAATACTTTCCGGATGCACTGTATCCTAAAGGTGGGGCAGCTTTTTTCTTGTCACATTTTAAGCCTGCAATTAAAGCACTATGGTTAGCATGTGTGTTTGTGCATATAATGTTTATACCTGTATTTTGAGCTGATGGAATGTAAATAAACACATGATGGGATGTTTTTTGGATACAGATATTTGTTCTTGAATAACGGTATTTGAATTTTATGTTTTAAGAAATCATGGGTGCTTTACCATAAAGGATGCCGCAACTGGAAAGTTAAGTGTTTGGAAAGCGAGAAGGGAAGGTGAGTCATTTGCCCAAAAAAAGAGAAAGAAGAAAATAGAGACTTCTCACTCTGCTCCTGTTTCAGACACCACAAATGCGTGATTGCAAGATATTAGACTAATGAGAAGAAGAGATGTCCTATTTTTGTATTTACAAGCTTTAAGGTACATCTGGACTGAATTCAATAGATAATTACCATTTAATGACACTTGCCAGTCTCGCTAGACTGTTTGCACAGTCTGTGCTGATTTATTGTGACGGAAAATAATTGTAGGAAATATGAAATGTATCGTGCATCTAATTATGTTGAGCGGTAGCCTTTTCAATGAGTAATCAGACAAACAGAAGCACTTGTACAATGTAATGTCATTCATCACAACAGTCCTGTAATGAAACTTTGTTTAAATTGCAGACACTGTGTTGAAATTAAAGCCTATTGGAAAATATTTGTAATGTTTCCACCACCTCATTTACATATATGGAAAAGCACAAATAACAGATCAGCTTACACTTCTGTCAAGGTTGCTTTCTCTAGGTTTGTTATTTTAATAATAGAAAGGTTTTTAATTTGCAACTGGATCTGTATTAAATACAGTAAATACACATTGAGATAGACAATCTTATTCACTTTTGAAGAATAACTAGAACCTGGTTATATTAGGGATTTGTGCAAATATGTAGGCTAAGTGAGTCTGACTCATGACCCCTGAGTTATGGTCAGTTATTCAACATCATATACATATGTATATGATGTTGAATAACCTTGAGGGTACATTATGTACTAGATTTGGTGAAATTTAGATTATTCTTCTAGGGGCAGTTATGAAAAAAGATCAAAATCGTGGAAAAACTTGAATCGCCTCTGTCACAGTGCAAAAAAATCAGTAATGAACAAGCAAGCTGGCCAGGCTTAGGCTTACATCAGGCCATACAAGATCATTTTACAAAATAAATTTGTTCACCTGTTAAATCATTCCTTGCACGGGATTAATTTATAAATCTGCTGTAAATTAGTGTAGGCTACCGTACCTGCTGGCACTTGAGCGCAGAGCTGTGAGTAACCATGGTCACGTGACTGACTCCACAAGTCAGCCACGTGACCTGAGAGAGAGGAAAAGCGTCAGAGCTAACAGCAAGCAGAGCAGCTCGACCCGGGTGCTGCTGCAGGACAGCTGTAAGAGCTATAAACAGTTAGTAGTGCAGTAAAAACTGTTGGCTACTCTCAACTTTAGCTATATGATTTATATGTTCATTGTTTTTTAAACTGTTAACTCCATGGCTGCGACAGGACACCAGGACTCCTCAGGTAATGTAGCTAGTACCGACATTTAACTTTTAAATGTAACATTTAACTTAGCTGTTACTCACGACTCACATGTCTTGTTACAAGCAGATGTTGTTTTGCGCATTAATACACAGTTTAGTTGGTTCTCTCCGGGATTTAAGCTAGTTTTAGAGCTGCCTTTTGGTGTCCAAAAATTAGGCCAGATGTTGTTGAGACATCCACAACATTACGGTCAGACGTTACTGTATTTCTGCTCTGTCATCTTCTGGGCAGCTGAGGTAACTTACAGTAGGCTAGTCATCATCGTCAAGTGTGTTTTTCCCCAACTGCTCTGTCAACATCAAGTTTTTGTTGTCATGTCTATATTTTTAACTCCACTTCTCCACAAGCCATGTCTTAAAACAGAGACAACTTTATATTTCTATTCAGGCATGGCCTCCTTTTGATTGTCATACAGCAGTAAAAACGCATAAATACCACTTAGAGGTGGGTATTAAATTATTATTTTCTCCTAAAAATCCTTGTACTTTGTCAGCCTTCAATGAATTAATAATTTTACAAAATAAAAATACAAAACCTGTAGTTGAGTGTACGTGTTAATAGAAATAGACTACATTAGAGCTAAAATGATAAGCTGACAAATGGATTAGTCGATTGACAGAACAAGTATTAATTTGCCAGTCAATTAATCGTTTGATTTTTTCCCAGATTCTTAAATGTGAAGATTTTCTGCTTTTATCCATCTTTTACAACACTATAAATTGACACCTTTGGGTTTTGGACTGTTGGCCGAACAGAATAAGACATTTAACGACATGTTATTGGGTTCTTTGAACTTGTGATGGGCATTTTTCACTATTTGTCACCACTTTAGACTAAATGATTGGTTGCTTGTTGGTTGGTTATTCAGGATAATCCACAGACCTCACTGTGAACACTGGAACTATAACGAAGAATCATGAAAAACTATGTTACTTTGTGCTGCCATTTTCCTGAGTAACCGGGATCGGTCTAGAAAGACGAAATTTTACTTCTTTACTTCCTTGCTTACATCCATAGTATTGTGGTGGCAGCAGGGTGCATATCTCAAAACCTCGGCACATAAAACCAAAACTAGGGGTAAGTAAGAAAATGTGTTTTTGTTTTGCTTGGTAATTTGGGTAAACTGACCATTTAAAGCCATATTATCAGGCCTGAATCTTCCCTTGATAATAACTCTTGTGTTTAAACAGAACCAAATGCTCATGGTAAAGTGAAAGAAGGACACATTTCAGTTCATAAAAAGTATCACCTCCTACCCACAGATAACCCAGAACATGGTTATCAGTTATCATCTTTTTTTTGTTCAAGATCTTCTCTTTAACTTGGGTATAAGTTTTGGAGCCTGTGGGTGGCCTCATGCTGTGGACTGCCAGACTAGATCTAAGCACAGATGCCAAGTTGTTGACAGATTACAGTATAGTACAGTACAGACAGTTACAGAAAGGATTTTAATTGACAGACATGTAGCTACATTAGTGTTTCTGTCAGCACTCCACAGTTCTCCTCAGTTTGGATTCATCCTGACTTAGCAGTATATCTGGCTCCGTGAACCGGAGGAGCCAGATATTTTCACAGATTTACTCAGTTTGTGTCAAATCTGGTGGCACAGTCAATGGCCTGCACCCACTTTTGCTATCTGCCGTGACGATCGACACACTCCTCTGATCAAAGATATGTGTGCACTTGGTCTCCCACCTATTGTCTGCATGAAATGTGATGTGGTTGGATTCTTTCTGCTGTTTTGCGTTCTTTTCACCAAGGCACGCAACCCCTGTCAAAGCCAGGGCACCTCGTCTTCTTCGTTTGTAAGAGACTGTCACTCTGCAAATTTTGTTAAAGCCAAATGCTCATTTGGATGTTATACATATCACCCTAACAGCTAGAAATTCTCACAGGTTAGAAACAGGTGTTGGATAATATAGGAACTGATCCCTATGAATGTGGGTTTGGTTTACTGCAGGCATCCACATGTGGTTATCAGGTTACAACTTATTTCCTATGGTGAGTCATGTACAGTAGACTAAGCTAGACTGTAGCATGTAGCCCGCTCTTCATCTCTGCTTGAGGCTAGCCGCTCAAGGCTTGCTTACAGAAATCTTAACAAAGGAATGGAACCTACAATCACTCCCAAATTGGTCTTTTAATACAGGGGTTCTCAGCCTGTTGTAACTTAAGGCCCCCTTTTGATTGTTAAAAAGTTTCCGAGGACCACCTTCCCAAATAAATGAGAAAACCCCCCATAAAAACCTGGGTTCTTTGTGTTTAAGTGTCTCTGGAGCTTCAATGGTTTTAGTGCCTCATTTGACAGGATTTCACCATATTCAACACACTGTGCTTTGCACTGCCTGCCATTATGAATCCAAACGTATTCCTGCTCACACACGCTTTGGAGCTTTTACTGGCGCAGCGTTGTCTCCCACATCTCTTTTTCATTCCATTTTGTGTCACTGCATCCGAGGGAACATTAGCTAGCTAACAGTGGCTAAACACCTGATGATGCATAGTGATTAGCTGGTGATATTCAAATGCAACTGGTCATTGAAAATATGCATTTTAATGACATGTTTTATTTATGTGAATCCTTGAGCACATTTAGATATAACAGCTAGCTTTGTAAATTACCAAAAAAATGTTTAATACACACTAGACAAGCTAAAACTGGAGCCACAGAGTAACGCATGACAGGAATTATTTAGAGTTATGCCAGTCCCTTTCTGTGTCATTCTATTGAACGTTCATCTTGTTTACAGTTAGTGGTGACTAATATTGAACACAAGTGTTTGTCTTGTTTCACTTCTCAGTTCCATTAGAAAACTCTGCTAAGCTGGTGGTTTGCTCTGCTGACCTATTGTGTCTGTTGAGTTTGGATTCATCCTGACTTAGCAGTTTATCTGACCTTGTTGACTTTGATTACATAGTAATACTTGCAAAAGTTCCTCATGTCTGTTGAATAAAGAACAATAATCAAATGCTCTAAAATCAACAACTATAACCATCATAGTTTGAGTTCATTGCCAACCCAACAAGTAATTTCCTGCATGTAAACCGAGTGAACTGAGTGACCCCATTCTTGGTTGTTTCTTCAAAGCGGCCAGGTCTAGCAAGCTGAAAGCATGTGACAAGAATTAAGAGTGATTAGTCTACTTTGTGATTTTCTTACAGTGTGGTTGGTTTCTACAAAGACATGTCATGTTCAGTGGTGGAAAGTAACTAAGTACATTTACTCAAGTACTGTACTTGAGTATAGGAAATATTATAAAAATAGTTCAAATGTGCTCCACCTCCTCCAGCTGCAACATTAAAATGCCACTTACGTGTTAAAGCATCAGTAATAGTATTCCAATAATATGATAACCCTCTGCCCAACAGGTACAGGTACTACATTAATACTTTAGGTACATTTTGCTATTAATACTTTTCTACATTTACTTAAGTGAAATATTGAATGTAGGAGTATTTTAACAGAGTGGTATTACTACTTTTACTTAAGTAAAATATATGAGCTTTGTTTTCTGACTGTAAATTGTCTGCTCTAGCTTAGCCATGTCCCATGTTTTAATGCAGGTTAGGTTTTTTTAAATTAAACTTTATTGAATCAGGCAGTCTTGTTGAGATTGAGATCTGTTTTTCAAGAAAGACCTGAGAACAAGAATCATTCATAGTAGCACAACCACACAACCAGCATACAAAAACAACACAAATAAGGCCGGACAACCTCAACTGAGAATGAATGAAAATAATTACAATTAAGATTAAAAAAGACATCAGATAATAAAACTTTAAAATCAACAAGGGGAAAGAACATATCTAGCTAGAGGTCAGTTTGCAGTTCGTTCCAACATTTCCATGTTTCTGTTTTTGTTGAAAGTTTATGACTGAAACATATCTTCATATCTAAGTTTAGGGCTGACAGTGTGCAGGAAGTAATCATGAAAATACACAATGAGACTATGCTAATGTATCTGTGGTAATAACCAAATAAGAAAAGACAATATTTATATTGAAGCAAGAGTATATAACAGTTTTACTGCAAAGGAAGACTTAAATCAAATATCACATTAGTCTAATTTCAACTGAATATGCCAAATACTGCCAGATACTGTTATACCTTTGATGTAGGGAAAATATCACAATATTATATTTTGCCTTTATTTTGTTCCTCAGCCAGTTGAAAAGTAGTAGTTGATGGTGTTTCCCTGCCCAAAAAATGTGGTGGGTTTATTCCGTGTCACCTCGTGCATACTCTCCTAAATTTCTGTTCTACTCTTGTCAAACCCAGCCAGGCCAGACTTCTAAGATTTGTCAGCTCTTACCTAACCGTCCCAGGACAGAAGTATGACTCCTCTCCAAATTTAATAACTGATTTCATGAGTCATTAACACTCTAAATGCAACTATAAATCAAATATAGGCTATTTTTGTGCCCTGTACTTCATCTGTACTGTACTACATTTATTTGCATTAGTCCTTGTAGCTTTGGAGTTAAAAGGGTTAAATCACATGAATAGCTGAGTTGAGCACATGTTCAAAGTGCCTGAGGGGACAAAGAGGAGTAAAGCCATACATATTGTGAGACAAAGAGAAGATGTTGGACTGAGGTGAAAGTGGTCAAAGCTGAAGACAGACTGTTCAGCCTCGGGCACACATGTGGCGCTGACAGGATGCTGTTGCTGGAAGTAGTCTGTGTCAACTAGTAGAACATGGAGTTAAGTTTAGCAAGAAATGACTAGACTAGACTCAGCACTTTGGAAGACCGGCTCAGTTCATGTGATTGGTGCTTTCCTCCTCAGCCAGTCGTTACAGTCACAGTCACTGTTAGACTACACAATAGGGACTCTTGTTCTGGTGCTCACCTCCCAGTTTTGCCTAATTGCTAAATTTTCCATGAACATTTGATTTCTTTTCGCCTTGACATTCTTTAGTGTAACAGCCTTGTGACCTATCTCCCTTTATTCATATTATATTATATTAAAGCCGTGATTTCCCATTGTGTTTTACAGCAGACGTGGCCACCTCCCCCGAAACAAAGACCAACTCCACTAACATAAAATAAACAAACGCTAACGGCTCTGTGAGTGAGCAGTCCTTTGAGCTAAATGCTAACATCAGCATGCTGCACAGGGAATTCATTGATCAGGCTCCAGCATTGACACATACAGGATTTTGAGACCACTAGAAACACTTATAAGCTGTTTTAAGATGTGCTCCATGACGCAAAGGCTTTTTATTTTTCATTGACCCAACCAGAAACTCAATGGGAACTTGTACGCCAGTGAAGTTCTCAGTCTGTTCAGCTTGTGCATCAGCTGTCTTTGAGTAGGAGTCCTGATCAAAGATACATTAAGTGCTTTTTATTGTGTTGACTGAGATTAAGATCTTAGAAAACTTTTTTTTTTCCCTTCAGAACGAGAAGGCCTATGCTCCTCAGTGACTCACTATGGCTCCACAGAGAGCAGCGGGGAGCATGACCATCAGAGTAACAGCCATGGCCACAACCATCACAACCATCGGTTTCCCGCTGCGACAGCAGGTCATTGGGTCGGGGCTGATCAGGCGGAGGAGGCCATTCGCAGGAAGTTGAAATACTTTTTCATGAGCCCTTGTGATAAATATCACGCCAAGGGCCGCAAGCCTTATAAGCTGATCCTGCAGCTGCTCAAGATCATTATTGTTACAGCTCAGGTACGTCACATGTTCCATCTAAATCCTGTATTGCTCTTTTGTTTCTCACCACAAGATTATTTTTCATCAGGACTTCGTACTTACAGTATGTCTTTGTATGTACACTTTCTGTCAATCTGCTCTCTTGGTTTGGATTAGTCTTTTCCTGCCTAAACTGGTCATCTTGTCGTATTTTTCTTTTTTATGTGAATACCTATAAGTTTAAGTTCTAACTCACTGACTCAGTTAGTGTGAACTTGGACGAACTGTCCGTTACTGTTTGATATCATAATAGTGTTAACTATTTCACATAGACTCAGAGGACAGAGTGCTGTTTACTGAGGAATATTTGTTGTCCCTCTGCAGTCCAGTGTCCAAATGTTAATATAGAACAGTTCAAGGTTGTAAAACATATTGTTCATCTATTTATATCCACAAATTCAGCAGAAAATGTAAGAAACAATAGTATAATATGGTCTATTTACATGTAAATTTTTATCCAAACTAATTTTTGTGCCTTTTTCATTGGAAGTCTATGTATGCCATTGTAAATTACTAATAATTCACAATTCAAAGTAAAATGGTGGTCTACAGACATAGGTGAGATACTGTGTGAAACCCAAATACCTTTTGCAGTCAGACATTTAAACAGGCTTTAAACTTTTTTTGTCAGTGATCTATGAGGTGCAAAAACACAAAGAGCGCATTCTGATCATGTGATAGATGACCCATAAATTATAACATAGTTACAACTCCTCCTGACATGTCTTACTCTCCCCTCTCCTCCTTTTCCTTTGACCTGACAACTATTTGAACACCCTCCCCTCTTTGCTCCAGTTAGTGCTGTTTGGCCTCAGTAACCAGGTGGTGGTGACCTTCAAGGAGGAGAACACTATGACCTTCAAGCACCTCTTCCTCAAAGACTACGATGACTCCTCAGGAGACTCCTTTGCTGTTTACACACAGAATGACATCTATGACCACATCTTCTACGCCGTGGAGCAGGTGAGCCCTGAGGAAAATGGAAAACGATATAAAAACACTTATTAGAAATAGTGCTCCAATTTTTTATTTTTAAAGGTGTTGTTAGGTTAGTTGGTCATTATTATGTTATGTAACTGTAGCACAAAGTCTGTTTCCTGTCATAACAGAACAACTTATATTGTTTCTTTGAATACAAAAAAATCATCACACTTCAAGAATAGTTGGGGTATTTATGAATAATATTTTATTATTTGCCCATCTCCTTGCATGTAGAATTGAAGTTCATCCTTGTTGAGGAAAGCAATATAACAGATAGAGTTGGCTAAATGCAGCTGTTTGCAGGGGCCAAACAAAAGCACATTAAATAGTGTAAATTGCACACAGGTACGATGAGGGTATGTCTACCTACTGATCAATTTTCATCACGACTGGTGAGGGTATTGCAGAGAAATGTCCCACAACCTGTGAACACTGTCACAGCCAAATGGTTTGCAAAAAATAATCTGAGTGTTCCTGATGGATATTCACTCACTAAGAAAACAATCGTGACACCGTGAGAAAGTACATTTTTGTAAATTATGCAGTTTCCATTTAAAATGTCCTGCTCACCTATTGGTTTGCAGCTGTGATCCTGACATAATAAATCTTATGATCTTTGTTATATACACCCTACAATACTATATGTGATATGAGGGTTTTGAATTCTCTAATTTGCTTGATAAAAATTGAATTAAAGGGACTGACACAAATGTAAATCATGCCCAACACTTCTTTAGCCAACCAACTGTCATGAAACCTTGCACCATTTAGAGATGTGGAATCTAAAATATGTGTTAGCATCAACTTGTAGGCCCACGTTTGACTGAACTATCATAACTTGGTATAACTAAGGTCAACTTCCATCACATGTTGGCTTAATAGTTTGTATGAAAATCAGCCACAAAAAACAAATATAATAAGTTAGGATTAGATTAACTTTGTAGTTGAACCAAAACCATTTTGGTTAAGCGTAAAATAGCTATCTGTTTCATTGGCAAAAATTGACCAGACTACATTTGTTAAACATTTCTTGACCCATGGAATTCATGGGCCAAAACGTGACTACTACTTTGGCGGCTAGTGGAGAACGAGAGATTGTTAAAAACAGCTTGCAGGTACATTGAGTAGTTTTGTATCTAGTGATCAATTTTGATCATGAAATACAGCTCACTTCCTGTTTGTGGGTCTCTGCTACAAAATGTTTTTGAATGTCACAGCCAAATTGTTTGGAGTATCAACAAAACTAATAAGAGTCTACAGTCATGCTAGCTGCTCTGTGAGGCTGTACATAGACAGAGTGGGGCTTTGAGTGAAATGCTAACGTCGGCTTGCTAACATGCTCACAATGACAGTGCTAACATGCTGATGTTTGGGTAATGTTTACTATGTGCACCATCTTAGTTTAGCGTGTTAGCCTGATAACATTTGCAAATTAGCACTAAACATAACGTACAGCTGAGGCTGATGGGAATGTCATTAGTATTGCAGATATTTGTATAACAAATAATATATTTGTCATATGCTGTATATAACAAATAAAAATGTTGACCTAATGATGGCTCTAGATAAAAATCCAGATAAGCAACAAAGTTGCTACAATTCATCCTGAGGTGGACATAAATATCATTACCTATCTGTTCATGTCATGGTAATCCATCTAACAGTTGCAGAGACAGTGGTGGCGGTGCCAGTGGAAAAGTCGGGTTCACCAAAGATACATTACATCGTCTGGGGATAATGAATGCCTGTGCAACATTTTGTACCAATTTGTCCAGTACTTGTTGAGATAGTTCAACCAAAGTCGTGGATGGACCGACATTGCCATCCTTGGATGAAGTTGTAGATGTTGTAATAAAGAAATATATTGAAAAACTAAAAATGGAGTCAGTGGTTAAAATGTGAGTTGGATGGATGGTGGCATTAGAGAGCTTGTTATGATGGTCCATTGTACCAATACACCTTCAGTGCTTGGCCCCCTACTCAGTTAAATCCCAACGAGATCACTGACAGGGTGGCTCAGTGAGGCCATCATGACACTAGATCAGATGTTTGATGCAACAACCAGTGAGATATCAAAACCAGAGCTAACAGTTTAAACTGTAAAAGGAAGTAAATCAATAAAGAAAAGATAATGTTATTGAATCCCTATACAAGTTAGTAGGACTCACAGCATAGACGCTGGTGCTACATCAGAGGCCACAGATTCAAGCAGAGTTCAAATGGTGAGTTGTACAAAGCTGACGACAGAAAATTGGACAGAAGACAGAACAGAGTATGAAGGCAGTGGTGTGTCTCCATGTTATTTTGAATATATAAGAACTCTACTGTGCCCAGACAGAGAGCAAAGTGAATTTTAGCTTCGCTTCGTTCTTTTGTTTATTTCCTTCCAGTGTCTCTCCTTTTTCCTCTCATCTCTGTACGTTTATGAAGTAGAATCATAAAGATACACACAAAGTTTTTGCTCAAGTTGAAACATTTTCAACTCAGTAATTCCCCTCTCATCCTCTCCCCAGTATCTGGCCTTACCAGAGACCACCGTGGGACGCTATGCATATGTCTACGGGGTTGGTGTGAATGGCAGTGCGCTCTCCCTCTGCCAACAGTACTACAAAAAGGGAATGATCGATCCAGCCAATGACACCTTCAGTATAGACCCGCACGTCATTACAGGTACATGAACTACACTTTACAATGTGAAGATATTTCTGTGATTTCCATTAACAGAAGTTGTTGGTTCAGTGAAACAACAGTTCACGTTTAATGGTGCGGACTGTAATGGGTATGAATAGCACATCAAAAGAGATATGTACCATGGTATGAGTGTAGTTGTACCATTTTTGCCAGAATTGAATGGAGATTAATTGTCACATCGCACTGTGAGCATTTGTGCCACTGCATGTTAACCAGAGCAACTGATAACTCAAAGTCACTGAAAAGTGCACATTTCCCTTTTCCTCGTGCATAGTTTGCATACAATTTGGTTTTAAATAGTCAGAGGTCAAGCAGAGATACAAACATCTGCAGACTATCCAGGGTGACAGTTGTTGCCTGAGGGAGAAAAACAAGAAACTTCTTTCATCACTTCAGAAGGAAACATCTGAGTAGGAGGAATGTTTGAGGATACACTCCAGAGCTGGAGTATATTCTCAAACAAAGGCTTTTTTAAAATAATTAAAAATAACTGTAAGTCCCGGAAATCAACAGTTACATTCCCAGAGCATGCAACTATTCCTGCTTACAACTACATTATAGTGTGTTATAAACCATTTCTTAAATATACTGCTTATAAATGCTAAATGTGTTACAGATTACTCTTTGTCACCAGCATTTTTGTTCATGTATTCTTATTTATATGTTATACACAATTCCAGGGAGAGTCGGTGTTGCATATCGAGTTTCTTACTTCCACAAATCAATGTGTTTTTGAGTGCAAACTGGCCAAATTAAGAGGAACAGAAAACAACGGAAACAACCTCATGTTAAAATCTTGCTTCATCTCAGATCCCATGTACTGTATGTCAAATGCTTCTGTGTGATCTGTTAATTTTGTTATATATTCCAGTATTTACTCAATATGACTGTTCTCCACTTTTTTCAGACTGCATAGGTGTGAACCCGCTATCTGTCCCTCCAGGTCCTCTCACCAGCAGCTACAAGAACTTTACACTCAAGTTCTACAAGTAAGGCTTCATTTTTCAGTATTATCTGATGACATTCAATAAGTCACTTATCTCTGCTGCACACAAACACTCAAGCATGTATACAAGAACACTAACACAGGATTCTGCACAAAAACACACACAGAGGGGTGCAAGTCAGTCATTCTGGCAATGTGAAATGTCTGCTTCTGCCTCCCAATCTGTGTCTGTTTCCCTCTCAGTTACCACCAATTTCTTTTTTCAAGGTTTATTAATGTGACCATAGAGTTCCAGCTGAAGGCGATCAATATACAGACCATCATCAATAATGAGATCCCAGACTGCTACACGTTTCACATAACGGTGAGCAATAAAGGCATAAGCATGCTTGATCCAGAAGTAATGGATGACAGGTTGGTTAGAGAGGCTGAACAAACATTTCATTTTATTTAGTAATTTAACTGCTCAATTATATTCTCTGTACAGTCTATCTCCCTACATAACGGTATATATGTTATTTCAAAGCCTTCTCTACACTGCCATGAATGTACAGTAATTCTAGTGGAGAATACTAAATCCCTTTTATTCTAATTTTGTTATTATATGAAAACAGTCAAACTTTAAAATATTTCATCTTAAAAAAGTATCAAAATCATCGTAATTGCATAATGTAAGCTACCCTTTATGTCATTAAACCCCTCAGATTTCTAGAAATATTAGAGAAGACATGACCTCTGTGTTCATCTGTAACTGCATTAAACAATGAAACCCATATATTTATTTTATTGTACAAACGTTGTTTTCTAAAATACTTTGGTTGCAAATGATATGAATTGTCTGCTGGTGGTCTCTCTCCTCCAGATAGTCCTGGATAACAAGGCTCACAGCGGCATGGTGAAGATCCGGTTAGAAAACCAGGCGTTCATAAAGGAGTGTAAAGACCCAAGCGTCTCTGGACACGGTGAGACACCAGATGAGTGAGCGGGTGGGACTCTTGAAAAGAGAAGAGAGCAGCAAGTAACTGATAGGAGTCATCCCAATGCTGCAGCAGTGGTATGCAAGTGAAAGATGACACTAAACTAGTAGCAAGCTAGCAAAGGTGTTGAGGAACATGAGGAAATCTATGTTAAAAGTTGCTTTCAGTTACTATTACCGAACCGACAGGATGTTTCAATGCATGAAGTTATTTATACACCACCAGCAGTAATTAGCAGTAGTGAAGAACTACTACAACTGAAACACTGCTAACCCCTCTGCCTTCTAAACCCCCAGCTGAGAACTACACCCGTGTAGCGTTTGATGTGGCTGTGGCGCTGGTGTGCATGCTGTCACTGCTGCTGTGTGGACGCTCCATATTGCGAGGCATCATACTGCAACAGGTACGAAAAGTCTGTTCCAGTCGAAGGAAAACATACAACAGAATGAGAGCTTTGAATTACAGCAGTATAGTCACATCCATGCAGTCCATGCAGAATCATGGTTGAGATGGTAAGGCTTAAATCAAGGGAAAACGTGAGTTAGCAGACTGAGGTTGCAGTGACCTCTCACTGCATGTAAACCTCATCCTTCAAGTTTGGCTAATTCCTCTCTTACGGTCTCTCTGTGTTTATCAGGAGTTTGTGCAGTTCTTTAAGGAGACTCTGGACCGTAAAGTGTGCTGGGCAGACCGGCTGGAGTTCATTAACGGCTGGTATATCCTCCTTATCATCAGCGACATTTTCACCATCACTGGCAGTGTCATCAAAATTGGCATCGAGTCAAAGGTGTGTCTTGCTTACTGCCGCACCCTTAAGTGACAATGTCTGCTATAGTTTCTCCCTGCGGTTAGTTGCACAGAATTCAGCAAGCTTTTAGTTGATGCCAGTGAGCACTAATGTAAGCCCATCGTTGAGTTAATCATCAACACAGCGATTGCCACTCTGTGTTCATTGTGAATGTGTGCTGCCTGTATCCATTAAGTATCTTTTCTTCTCTCCTGACAGAATATGTCCTCGTATGACTTGTGTGGCATCCTGTTGGGAACCTCCACACTCTTGGTGTGGGTTGGAGTAATTCGTTACCTCACGTTCTTCCAGAAGTACAATGTAAGTCACAGATACATTTGACCTTGTCAAAAGGTGAGAAACTGTTCCTGTTAATGGGCTGATGTAATGTAATCAATCCTGTTAATCTAGTCTCTCTGCTCCCTCTCACATTGTAATGTGATCTGTCTGATGTGTCTGTGCCTCCCATAGATCCTGATTGTGACACTTCGAGCAGCGTTCCCCAATGTGATTCGGTTCTGCTGCTGCGTGGCAGTCATCTATCTGGGCTACTGCTTCTGTGGCTGGATCGTCCTGGGACCGTACCATGTCAAGGTGAACAAAAGGGACAGGGTTGTGATTTTCTGGTGTAGTAAAACCACTTAAATCTGCAATAACTTCTTATTTTGGACTTGGGAGCAGCGGAAACAAGTTGTGAACACAACAATGACATATCATCACCTTTTAAGTTGATCCAGCAGTCATGGAGCAACAGTATCATTCATTGTTTCGTGTTTCTGGCCGAAATGGCGCTATGAGAGCGGTGAGAGTGAAGCGAAACAATTAAGTTGTGGGCTGGACAGCTAATGAGCTGAAACACACTATAAATCTACGTAACATTGTTCAAATTGTCACGCTGTTTTAACATTTTGATTTGATACATTGTTCTTATGAAAATATATATTATAGCAGCTTTAAGAAATGTTAAAAATGCACATTTTTATTGTAATTTATTAAATATTGTTCTAGCTTTTAGCTGTCCCCTCACATGCAACTTCATAGCTTGCCCTCTTCAGCTGTTTTTAAAGATTCACACTTGCATTTGAATGTTCACTTATATTGACATTGAAATTAATTTCAGTCTGTAAGCAATTACACAAACAATTTGGCATAAAATTAAAACAAGAGCTAAAAAAAAAAAAGAAGAAGCAATTAGTCAATTATTATTCATTGAATTATTTTAAATATTTATTAAACTTACAAAGTGAGCTACATTTTCCTCGCTACAACTGCTCCATCTATTCTCTCCTTTACTGATACAAAAATTTTACATCAGCCCTTCCCCTTGTTTCTTAAATGCGCACATTTTGTGTTTTAAACCAGGGGTTCTCTGTCTTTGTAACTTAAGGCCCACTTCTGATTGTTCCGAGGACCACCTTCCCAAATAAATGAGATTAAAAAAACAGAACATCCCAGGTGCTTATTTGACAGAATTTCACCATGTTCAACACACTGTGCTTTGCACTGCCTGCTATTATGAATCCAAATGTTATGTATTCAGGGTCATATTTCCTCACAACACACTTGGGAGCTTTTACTGGCGCAGTTTCGTTTTTCGCTTTGAGGCCCACCATTGGGCCGCGGCCCATTGGTTGAGAATGGCTGTTTTAAACAACATTTGGATACAGATAACTAGTCATTTTTCTTTTTTACTTTATACATGATCTGTACTGTTTTAAAATCTACAGAATCTCTGACTTTAAGAGCCTTTAAAACACTGTGAGTTTGTTGGTTCTTAATAAGTTGTTTGGTTTACACAGTTAAATCACAGAAAACTGGACTCGCTCATAGCTGTTGTCTCTCTCTTTCCCTAGTAGACATCCTGAGTTATGCAGTTTTCAGAAAGTTACCTCTACTGTCACTTGTGGAACACTGGCTTTACTTATCGTATAACGTTTGCAGACGTTTGATTACCGTTTTCTCTCCCTCAGTTCCGTTCTCTGTCCATGGTGTCAGAGTGCCTGTTCTCCCTCATTAACGGGGACGACATGTTCGTGACGTTCTCGGAGATGCAGGAGAGCAGTACACTGGTGTGGCTGTTCAGCCAAGTGTACCTGTACACCTTCATCTCCCTCTTCATCTACATGGTGCTGTCGCTGTTTATCGCTCTCATCACAGGAGCCTACGAGACCATCAAGGTTGGCAATGGGGTTGACTTAACCCATTTCTGTTTTTTCCAACTGCCGGAATGTTTTTTTTAAAGTCTGAGTTTGGGAATGGTGTCAGAGCTATTGAACAGAGAAGACACAGGAGAAAAATAGAATTAAAAAATAACGGTAATGTATACTTGTTGATTTCTACAGCACCAAACCCAAGGACCCATCCACATCACAGACCTGCACGCCTTCATAGCAGAGTGTACGGACGCTCCAAACTCTGGGAAGTTCAGGGGTCTGGAGACCTCGCCGTGCTCGTTCTTCTGCTGCTGTGACAGGTGAGGAGGAGAGGGGGAGGCGGGGGGCAAGATCAACAACAATGATCTCTCTGTGGTGTTGAGGACTGAATGATTCTTTTGGAATAGTTATATCTAACTGTATTTAAACAACACATCAGCAAGGTTAATTAATAACAGACAGTAGCAGCAAAGGAAAGAAAGGGAAAGACATTATGTGAGCTACCAGGTTATATCAGGTAACAAAACTGTTAACAGCTGTAACAGAGGCAGCCTTGTTTATAGCTTGTCCACCATGCTTTTTTGAGGTGGAGGGACTTTTGAAAGAGTTTCCAAGGGCAGTAAGAATTTATTTCTCAAACCATAGAAAATCAAGTAAACATTAAACCTTGTAACTAAACAGTTACAAAATAAAAGCAAAAACATTTAGATCAGAGTTCATAAAGATCAGTTTTTTTTCACATGACAACATGGGTTTGTAAGTATTTTGAGCTTTTTTTGTTTTCAGCTGGTGGTATTGTTTTTCTGTTCTTTTATGTGCATGAGTATGTTTGTCCTTGTGTAATAATAATAATAATAATAATAATAATAATAATAAAGTATTTTTATATTAAATATTGCATGTTTGTGAATTGATTTAGTTTTTCCTTTTCTAACATAATGTTAAAGTATGTTTCACTAAATACCACCATTATGTGACTCTAAATAATAATATATGATTATGATGTAAAATATCATGACTATAGAAAATCGTTACATGCGCCATCTGATTTCCCCCAGAACGACGACATATGAAGACGTCCTGCTGGTGAACTGAAGTTGACCTCTGTGACCTCAGAAGCCTCACTATCTTCCCCTCCTGACCACAGGGATACACGGCACACTCTTGACGCCCAGTGTCTCTGTACCAGCATACACTGTATCTGGGTCAAACCTCATCTGAAGGAGGAGTCACCGTCAGCTGGACCAGCACTCTGTACAAGGACTGTGTAACACCAGTCTTCTTATTGGACCTCTTATTTTTCCTGTCTTCGACTCCACGAAGAAGAAACTGAAAGCTGATGCAGGAGTGGACCTTTCCTCTGTATGAACAGTACTCTGCAGCATCATGGATGACTAATGCACAGACATTTCTCTGTTCCTCGTTGTTTTTTAAAACAAAACAGTATTTTATTTTCTTATGTATTTAATGATGCACAATGCTGAACCAGGAACACGACCTATTGTTTAGGTACTACTTGGGTACAGATGCTGACTGTTTTTATTTTTGTGTTTTTCCTTTTATAGTATTTCAAAATAGCTAGGCTCTTGACGGCAGGGCTGTCTTAAATTGAGGCATTTATACATCTCACGAAACATATCCAGCAACTTAAACTTTCTTACTCTGCTACTCATTATTCTGAAATACCCTAACATCCCTTACACTCAAAACATATTATTTGCTACAAAAACTTGTCAGAAGACACTGGAGTCAATTCACAATGGGACATGTAAATGCATACAGAATGAGGGAAATCCACCTTATCGTAGTCTGTCTTTTTATAGACAATCAGGGAGATGGCTTCCACAAAAAACGATCACAAACAGACAGACAGTATGAGGTTTCAGGTGTGGAATTGATTTGTTTACTCTCCCGTCAGCTGCACCTACAGTATAAAGTTTCAAACCGCTTCTTTAGCTCTGGTTGTACTGCACAAGCATCATGTTGCCTTCAGATACTATAGCTATGTTTTTATTGCTGCACTTGGTTACTGTAGTAGATTGTGTGCTGTATTGCATTTATCTGAGTAATGATCAATATACAGTACTTCACTAATGAAGCACTCAACACTGCCTGTGCTTAGCTACAACAAGGAAAGCTGCTCTCCAGACCCATATGCATGTTTTTTTAATGATGACAAATTATGTTAAGAAACAAAGAGTTCATCCACTGTTTAGAAGTTAGAAATGTTAGCCTCTTTCTTTCTCTATACAACATTAATGCATTCTACAAACAATATCTGACTTGTTGTAAGAGAAAAATGACTTGAATTGCCTTACGAAGTGGATCAGGGTTTAGTGTAGATAACAAGAAGACAACTTAATGATAGCAGAAACATATTTGTACCTCTGTAATAATGTCCTTTTATGCTGAATCATGTTGCTTTTTTAGTCCGTTTGTTTTCTTCATAATGATGTCTTGTCTAAAACTGTAGCGCAGTGACTGGATCTTGAATTTCTTTCTCTTTGTACTGCATAAAATGCACAATAGCTAAAGGAGACTTACAGTCTGGACTCCAGAAGGTGTTTTTAGGAAAATTGTTTGTTTTGTGAAGGAGAGATGATCTCTGGTCCAAGCAATAGTGGGTTAATGGGGTGTAAGATGACAGCATTTTTTTCCAGTCATCTCATATTCTGTCTAATTAGCCAGTAGTGTCACATATAAGCTAAATATGCTGATGAACTTTGGAACCCGGTGGGAAACGTGCCAGATTCATCATGGCCTTAACTTTAAATGGTATGACATGCATGTATATATTATCTAGAATTACCTCGATGTACCTTTCCTTTGATCACCTTTGGTGTCATGTTTTTTTATACAAATGATCTGCACAGAACTGTACTCGAAAAATGCAAACATTAGAGACATGAGTTGTCCTGAAGTCACCTACTTGGTGTCATATATATCGCCAATCTACTGATTAAAGTTTCCCGGATCATCTTTGAAAATAAAACAGAGTTTTATTTCATTTTGTATGTTGATCTAATTTGTAATTTGACTTCGGGTGCAGTTCCTCTGGATTGTCAGAAGAGGGAGCAAGTTGTTCATACGCCTGGAAACTGAGTCATGCAACACTCTGCCAAAGGACTGCAAGTATATTTTTCTACTTTGTTGGCAGATTAAAAAAAAAAGACACATGGAAGATTTAAAAGGAACTATGATTCTTTGACTTCAATCTAACACATAGTCAAACACAGCTGTTGTTAAAACCCTGCATGTTTTAGTTGAGACGCTGTAGCACAGAGCGTTCAAGAGAGGAAATTACAATTCTGGATCTTTTTTTCAGAGCAGTCCGATATGATGAGCTCATTTCCTGGTTATTGAGCTTCCCAAGCGAGGCTTGGCAGCTGATGTAGCACATCTTTGCCTTCCACCCACTTAACCTATTACCATCATACATTATGTACTGCTCTGACGGTGGCTACATGGTTCATGTCAGACTGAGAGATCAAAGGAAAGGTAGAATTCATAGTTGAATGCACCTCATGAAAATGTTTCATTTTCACAGGATGTGTGTGTATATGTAGGACTACTTTTGATGCACAATGAAAGCCTAAGGTAATGTCTTGCTCCGGAAGCTGCTAATGGTCTATCAGTTGTAGTTTCAGTGTGCTGACGTCGGGTGTGGTCGTTTGTTGATGCCAGTTTGATCTCTGCTTGAATTGAAATGTCCTCCATTTGCTCACTTGTGACTTGCTGTTTGAAGTTAAGGGCCTTTCATATTAACAAAGCACATCAAATCAAAAATGCAGCAGTTTCCTTTTTCTGTTTTATTATGTCACTGAGTCTGCGGCTGCCTGAATTTGTGTTTGTGTGTCAGTTTGTCTGTGTGTGTGTGTGTGTGTGGGCTTGCAGAGTGTGTTTTGTGCCACAGGAAGTTTGTGCAACTGTCTTTGCCACGAGGTGTTTGGGCAGATGTGTGACCAGACCACACTAAAGAAACACATTTAAAAGAAGCCAAGTCTGTGTATAAAAGCCTTTTAGATTATCAGTCCATCTTAATTCTGTTAAGGATTTTTTACCAGAGCCCAGTGCTGAGCCACACCCTTGTGTAACAACATTATGAAGCAATCTGAAATGGATGGGCAGGATGTGAGGGGATTTAGTAGCTTTTTCAGCTCTGTGATATAATGATGGATGCCATTAGTGCCTATAGTCAAATAAAAGAAGGAGTCTAAAATGGTTTACTGAGATACTTGTGGTGGATCCACACTTAAGAGCCAGCTTCCTGAGGTTTGCTTTTAAACTTGTTTTTAAATGATAAAGCAGCCAATTCATTTTAACATTGAAACTGCTCACTTACAACGAGTTTAAGTTGAAGAATTAGTTAAACTTCATGGTGAGTGTTGGGTTTTCCCCCTCACGCCGGCACAGGGCCCCTAGCCGACTGGAAAGGCTGACAGGCTGCTGATGAAACAGCTGCCAGAGTCCTGTAAAGAGCAGGGATGGAGAGGCAGAGCTGAGACATGACTCACACACTCTCACTCTTCCCTGAGGCACATTGAGATTGTGTGCACTGACGAGTCCACTGTTGATCATTTCTGGTAAGTCTTCATTCCTCCCTTCACTCACAGAGTTTTAGATTTCTCCTTGCCGAAGACTTTTTCTTTTAAATGTCTCCATTCTTTCTCCTCATCTCTGAGTTTTATTAGAGAAAACAACAGTTAATGTCAGATGTCTTGACCCATTCACTTTTTCTCTCTCTGTGAGTTGCAGTAGTCTTTGTATGTCTTCTCTCTTTTCATTGATTTCTATTGTGGAGCCTGCAGCTGCAGCTTAACATAAAAAAAAAGCATTCAACTGGCAGCTATTGTGGGCTTGTACCATAGGGAAGTGGACACTGTGCTAAAATACAAGTACAGAAACTATGTACATTTTAGAGAAACTTTCTTCACTCTGGAAGAATCTGTTTTATTCAGGCATACTCTCAACTATCCAAATCTCAGGAAACAGGAACAGAAACTCCTTTGTGGATGTGAAGAAGGAAGAATATTACTCATGCAACTTGGTGTCTCACATTTAATTTTAAGCACAGAAACAAAACATGTGGTCAGAAGAAAAGGGCAAGGAGTGTATGTGGAGTCTCAGTGCTTTATTGGAGCTACAGCTCCTGAACTTTTCATGCCTAGAGCCCCCAAATAGAGATTCTTGGGAACCCCTATTTGATGAGATTGCATTGCTTCTCTGCCTTTTTTGTCACTTGGTCAAAAGAAGTTACTATTGGTTGCATTATGGGAAATGTAGAATCCTGTGTTTTTGGAGTTTGACCCATACTAGCGACAAAATCAGGTTACCTCTGCCTCTGCTGCTTCAAGTTTTTACCATTCTTTAATGTGTCTCTTGTGAGTCAACTAACTTTACGTAAGTGCAATAGGCCTACTAAATTGCTGGAAAACCCCTTTAACCACTTTTCACTGGATTGGTGTTTGACAATTGAGCTTGAGGATATTTAGCTTTTTTATTTAGGGCAGTATTTTCATCTGTGAAAGGTGTGATAAAAACAAAGCTTTATTACACCTATAATAAGCGCTCTCTGTCCTCAGTTTTAAACACTGACATTAAAGTTGCCCCTCACTCCCCAGGACACTCTTCCTTGCACCCCTACGTGGCCCCGGACCCCTCCCCCCTCCCCAACCCCGCGCCACAAGACAGAGCTCGAGTTTGGTTTGAATTTGACGTCACTCCTCTTTAGCTTAACCACCAGTCTCGCGCTTTTGATTGGACCGCTCGCGGGATTTAATCTGCATTCTCTTTCATGACCACCACGCTTCGGCTTCAATCTGCCGCCGGACTCCTCCGTCACTCCCCCCGCCCGGGTCCATCCTTCATGAAGGGAAGCAGCCTGCCGCCGCCAGCCGCTGTTTAAACGTGGAGGGAAGGGCACGGACGCTTGCAGCTGACTGCGTGGCTCCATTGTTAGACCGGTTAAAAATTACGGCTCTGTCGACATATTTAGTGCATTTTGCCTCAGTGCTGGACCGAAAGGGAGGGACTGTTTTTTTCTCCAGGAGTCTTCAAGAGCAGAGTCGTCGGTTGGAAGGTACGGAGAATTTACTACGTTGTAACGTTTGTAGCGCGAGCGAAATTATTTAAGTTACGCTACATCATCTTCTCGTTTCTTTGTACTATTTTAACCGCAAAGTACCAAAAAAAATACTGTTTTGCTTAAGGAAGCTCCCCGTATTTTTTAGCATGTCTTTTAAATTAACCAAACATTATTTGTTTGGAAGCCAGGCAGCCTCTTTGTAATGTGGAGTGGCTGGATGTGATGATGGATGTGTAACGTTAGCATGGCACGGAACGGTTGGGCGGTGGTTTCAGCGTGTGTTTTACTCTCAGAAACGCCATATATTTGTGTGTACAATGGTACAGGACTCAGCTGGCATGGTCTTGGTTGTATCACGTTCAATTTATTGACTGGCCTCATGTGTTTCTCTCAGCAGGCTGCCCCAGCGTTCACCGCTATTGTTCTGTGTGGCTAAACTGGGCCTTTTGCAAAACCAGGGAGAATTCAGCGTGTTTGTTCCTAGAGACAAATGGTATTATTAAAGCTCCACTTGAGGCTTGAAAAACACAGAGACTCTCAAAACAATAGCTCCAAAAGTGGGGTCCTGGGACCACCCAGGGGTCCTTGACAGGGGCCCAAACAACATGAGGAACAGTTTGATAATGTTAGAAATATTAAACACAGGTGGTGAGGGGGAATAAAATCTGCAAAGTGTCCCATGCTTTTAAAAGATTGTAGGAACTCCTGCCCATGCAATGATCAAAAATATAAAAGATCTCAACTGGGCTTTCAGTGTATTTGGTATCCTGAGGATGTGTTGTATAGATGCCTTTTTGTTTATCATTTAAGTATCAGCAGCATTTCATACATCACTGATATATTGTTGGATATGAAAAAGTAATTTTGAAGTAGCTCGCACCTTGGGTTTGTTTTTTACCTGCACACCCTAGTACTTCAATACCTTCTCAGTTGTTTCTTGCCAAGATAACCATCATCTCTGTTTTCATATTTGCATCTATATACACATGGAGTGATCTCATTCTCGACTTGGCAGATCCACATGAGAAAAAGGAGGAACACCGAGAACTCAGAACTCAGACTATCAGATGGCATCGTCTGCAGATCTGTGATAGAGGGATGCTGTTTTGGCTCAGAGTCTACATTACATAATCAGTGTGTTTTGGGCTGTCTGGGTGTGGTGGTTAGGGTGTGTGAGCAGTGAATCAACACTCTGCTTAAATTCAAAAAGGCATTTGACTTGCAGACACACACTGGGGAGTGAATGTCGCCTCCTGAAAACCCTCGTGCTGCTGCTGCTAGGGTGTATGAGTTGTTGCTGAGGAGTTTATTGTCACCTGGGTGTGAAACCATGTGTGAATAACACACGCACATGTCTTTCTCTCCCTCTTCCCCTCATGTCTTTCCTGTCTTTCTGGCTAAGCTCCCAAGAGCTCATTGCAGGGTCCCTGATGCTGTGTCCCATTTCAAGGGCACAGAGATGCAGCCGTCTTTTGCCTGAATTTGAAGAACCCAACTGGTGTATTGTTTGTGGACCCCAGTATCCCACAATACTGTGTGTATTGATCAATAGTCTAATGTTGAGTTGAGCCTTGTCAATAAATAAAGTTGGGGAAATATTATGTGACCGTATTATATTTATCAAGTATTTGCACCAGAGTGGTCAACTGGTGCCAGTCAACCATCATGTATTCAAGCAAAATCTTACAAAATATACTTCCTTTTTAGCTCTTTTTGCCCATGTGATTTGTTGAGATTGGATTTACTTCCTTATTGTTAGGAGTCCTACAGACAAGACATGTAAAACTAATCATGAAATCAAAATTACAACATACTTTTCTTATGAAGTTGTTAAAAAATGGAATTGGTAACCTTTTCCTCTGCCACAAACTGTGCTTTTTGATGACGGTGACAAAAAACTGAAATGACCATAAAGAATTGTTCTTACACCAAATAAGGGAAGTATGTCTTTCGGTGTTGTATGGGCTATGCATGAACAAATGTAGTCCTTTTTGTTTGCCAAAAGTAATTTACAGATGAAGGCACTACCTCTCTCAAATCTCGTAAGAAGTCTAACTTGGTCAGATCCAGCCTCTGAATTGGGACACAGCCTGTGTTTTTATACTGCACAGCCACTTCCGCTGTCTACGCCTCGGTTTCCCTTTCCTTTTCCTAAAGGCCAAAGCCAACCAGAAGGGAAGCTCAAAATAGGTCTCACTTTTCAGTGCATCTTAAAACCTTGAGAAGGCACAAGGGATTGGATAATGTGTTTTTGAAAAAAGAGGAAACTTCAAGCATTATGAAAAGAAAGTTGTCGTACTCTGAACAGTTGTCAGATCACTAGTACAGAAAACTGGAATGGTTTTATTTTAAATCATGATTGTATTTGTTAAATCACAAAACTTTATTCATTTTCTATCTGTTGGTTCACGGAGTTGCTACAAATTCATTGTATGTTGTCTTGGTGTGTACTTCTGCCCTGTGAACTTCACATTGCCTACTTTTATGACTCGGGCAGGTCTGTGTCACCTAATGGGGAGTCTGTAGTTGTTTATTTCAGAGATGACAGTCTGGGAGAAATGCAGGTGGTTGACATTGCAACATTTGCGGTAGTGTGACTGTTAAAAATGGATGCCACGCATTGGGAAACAAATCAAGCCTGCTACTCTGTGACAGAGTGAGTGAAATTCCTGTTCTGTGTCTTCATTGAAATACCTTGAATACTTTCTGCTCAGTTACTCAAAGGCCTTTTTAAGCTTGTAAAGTTATGTCAGATTTCAGCAACCTTAGCCAGCCAAAGTAGACTGTATCCGAGATGACAGGCCTGTGAACTAAGTATCTACTGTCTCTCTAGTGTTCGCTAAACTGCCATTCAACTAATCGTTTTCCAGCTCTAGTTTGGTTCAGTGAATTTCTATCTGGCAGAGATGGTACTGAACTTACACCTGTAAAGGCAATCTTCTGTACCACAGAGACATTGGCAGTTTTCAGCCTGTCCCTCGTCTGAGAACTCACTCAAAAATCAGCACAGCTGAATGGAAAGCACAATCCCTGCACAGCGCAGAGCATTTGCATCTGCTTGGGAGTCAGCTGCTTTTACAGCCTGCCTGCAACTAGTGTCAGTCTCAGTTCCACACCCATGGAAATTCAATTCCAGTTCCAGCCTGCTTTACAGCATCTGTTTAGGATGACATGCAGGATTAAACTATATTTCATCATCTACCCTTCAGGTTTGTTGTGTATCTCCTGTGTTGCTTTTAGCTGTGGGATGGTGAGACGGTGTGGTGCTGTAACTCTCGTCACTGTGGTTTGGAGGCTGGTGCTCTCATGCCCATTAGGATAAAGTGGTAGGCGCTGACGCTGCATTTTTAGGCACTCAGTCTGTCTGGGACTGTGAGACTGCACTGTAATTATTGAAAGAGTGGTTCAGCACTTTCATAGTCTGTTAGTTAGTTCACTTTGGATACCAAAGACATATTTTGCTGTGCCATGTGTATTTATTTACAGTGGTAGATATTGCAGCATTGCTGTTATATTTGCAGGTGATAAGAGAAAGAACTGTGGATAAAAATGGGCTGTCACTTTTTCAACGAAGAGTCCTTACCCTTCAATATAGTGTGTGTGTGTATTTTATTTTTTTTTCACAACTGCACTGTGTGTCTTTGTATACCGAACCTTCAGTTCTGTCATCAGATCCTGAAGGCGGTAAGACGAGGTTGTACAGTTTGTGTTGCTCCACTAGTTTCTGGTGCCTCCGCTAGCTGCCAGTAAGGTGGCAAGCTAGCAGGTGACTGATTTGTTGTTGTTATTGGCAGCTGCTTTTTACAAAGTTGACAAACTGCCATATCTTTTTTGTAATTTTGCCGTCTGCAATGTAGAACCTAAAATACCTCCACACACTGCTTCTCGGATGCTTTGGTGTCGTGATTATCCAATCAGCATGGCTTTGCTTGCTAGTGTCCTCCATTTTTATTTATTAACACTGGTAGGTCAATAGGTCGTGCTGATAGTGAATTTTAAGAGCGCCCTCTGCTGGACCTCAATGCAAACTACTTCAGTCAGTTGTATTTAAAAACTGAATTTAGAATTTGAACAGGTCATTACAGTTCGAATATTACATTTTTTGTTCGATCGAAAGTTCAAATTTCTAATAAAACGTCACAGCTCTAGTAGATAATGGGAAAACCTGTGTGTGGCTAAAAACAAATACATTTTAACTAAATTAGATTTGATAGTGGTGATGCTGATATCTAAACTTGGCCCTATTTTCCATGTCGTCTCTACTGAAGCAATTATATATATTTTCTTTAGTTATTGATCCAAGACTGTCTGAGGTGGATCAAAATGCACTGTGTGTGTGTTGGGCATATCCTGTGCATGAGAGTCAATCCTGTGTACTGAGTAAATGTTTGCTTTTGTGTGTGCTTTGCACAGTTCAGGGGTGTGGCTGTGGGTTTGGGTGGCTGTCAGAGGCAGGCAGGCGAGTCGTGTGATCACTGTCCATCTGGCCTCAGCTCACCCTGCCCAGTCAGAGGCATGGTAACTGATCTGGCCCTCGGGCTCTCCAGCATTGTATTGACTATCTGCCTGCTTGTCAGTTAGCTGGTACACAGGAGAGGAGCCGCTGCCTGGCTTTAATATGGCAGAACTGATGTCAGCTCTGGCGTCTCTACAGCTGACCATTCTTGATAGAATTGCTTAATTTGGTTCTTTTGTCTTTTTTATGTTGAATTCAAGTTACTGAGGAGTTTCAGCAGTTTTTTTTTTTTTTTTTTGTTATACCTACACAGTCCTCTCACCCCTCCTCCCTTTCTTCTTTTATTAGTTAGTTGACAGTGGAAAGCAACAGGAAAAATGGAAAAAGAGAAGGAGATAACGTTCTACAAGTCCCTCCCTCCCTACCCTACTTTTTATTTTCCATCCATTTCTTTCAATCCTTCAGCAGCCTTTCTGCTCATTTCTACCCCACATCCTCTTTTAAATGAGGTTTCATAAGTTGGACACTAACAGGGATAATTAATTGTTGTTGGTAATTAAACAACATTCAACCGACTTCACTGATCCATAAGTAAGAAAGTCATCCACCCCCCCTCCCCCACCACCCCTTTTCACCCTGCAACCTATTTGATATCCCTGGGTTCTTTTGGGTGAAGTTACCCGAGCCAGCTGCTCCTCCGTCCCGTTGCACAAGTTAATCCACTCAGAACCCACCCCCACTCCCCTAGGCATCATGCCTGAGGGGGTGACATGGTGCGCAGTGCAGACAATATGGCTTGTCTGGCCACCCTCCCCATCATAGTACCCTAATGTTGTATTCAGTTATCCATGCAAACACTTAAGATGATCATGGTGGTTGTTGTTGTTTTTGTCCAGATCTGATTGCGTACTCACAAATGCATGCTCTCTCTCCCTCCCTGGTTGATGATGCCACCCTACTGACTTTACTCACCCCACTGTTGGCAGCATGGCCTGGCCTGTGCTTTTTGAAAACCCTGCCAGATTTGGAACAGATTGTAACCCATTTCCCTGCAGCCTGTCAGACCTCTACGCTGCCAGTAGCTGCTAGTCCATCCCATTTTGACTGCCACTCCCTTAAAGGCTAACTGGCTTCGTCCATTTAACTTGTAGCCACACTTAACCACCTGCTCCTAATGGCCTTGTTGAGTATCTTACAGTCACTTAGCACATGTTAGTGTCCTGTGTGGAATTGATTAGAATAAGCTGCATGCTTAACATCAAGCCCAACCCCCCTTGATGAAAGTGTTTTTTTTCCCCTGCTAATAGCATTGTCTGTTTTGTCCCATGGAGCATCCTGACATCTTGTCAGTCGTTTTTTAATCTGTTTATTTTTTATGTGTGCAGACAGAGTAAACTGGATATTGTAATGCTGTACAATTCCTATGGAACTCTGATTTCCTCCACTAATCTAATTAAAGGTATAGTTTAAGCCATATCCCTTGCCTTTGTCTACTGTATATCATGCATGTAGGGAGGGGCGGGGGTGGATTATACATTGCTGAGGTACACTTGGGACAATCTGGGCTAATCATTGTAGCTTTATGACAGAGTAGAGTTTGATCTTGAAGTCTTTAGTTGGTTGTTTTCCATGTGCCTTTCCCTCCAGCGCAAGTATAAACTGGATTTGTCATTAACATGTGGTGAACTGTCTTATTAGGAATTGAGTGAATTTGTTACTCTGCAACAACAAAAGGTGCACATGTTAAAATGTATCAACATATTACATTACATTACATTACATTTTGTAGAGTTTGTCAAACTGCAGATGTACCAAAATGTAATTTAACAATTAGCATTTTATGCCTGGTTGCTAGTGTTTTTTTGGGCACAAGTCTGTATCATCATTGGGTTTGGACTTCGGGGGTCGGGCTTTACACAAAATGTTAAAGCTGGAGTTAATTGCTGTCGGGCTAGTAGATTGATCAGGTCATGTTTTTTCCTGGGTTTCACTTTGGGTACTTTACTGCTCAGTAACACGGGTTCATGACGGAAATACTTTGGAGCATGCAATTTGTAGACAACAAGTCAGCTTATTCAGGACAATCATTTGTCAGGGCAGTCTTGGGATGAAATACGGTGATGAAGGGCTTGTCAACACAAGCACACAGGCTTGTTATTTGGACAGATGAAGGGAAGCCAGTCATTGAGGGTTAATGCGGCTCTTTGTCTACAGATAACGAGGTGCATGGAGTGCCATTCATTTTCTTGATAGTTTTCTGCAAGGGCTGAGGAGCCTCTGTAGGCAGCCCTGCCCTCACACGCATCACAAAAATAAAAGGTCCATCCACAGGCATCAATAGAGACTGGCTGGGGAATGTGGCGACAAATGGCTTCAGTGGTGTCCAGGATCTGGAAAAAGAAATGGAAACTCTTCTGAAAGATATAGGATGTTGCATCTTTTGTTGAGGGTGTTTTTATGGAATTTATATTCTTGTATTTATTTATTTATTTATTTATGGTTACACCGCCCACAGTTTCTTAAAATAGCTCAGAGTTTAAATGTGTTTTATTTGACAAATGGTTTTCCAGCAAAGTACCCGAGTATGTATAAAAACCAGTCCTACCCAGCCATAACCCTTCCCCTCCATGAGGGAGTTCATTAGATGGGGGAAGGAAGGTGTTAAGCAGTGCTGTGGCTTTGGGTGATGTTTTATCATCATCATCCACTATACAGGATGTTGTCAACAGAAGTCGGAAACAGATAATTAATGTTGGAGTGCTTCCTTTTCTTTGGCATAATGTGGCCTAAACACATCCCTCCTGTTGTATCAAAATAAATGATCCTCCACATGTCACTGAAAAGCAGTGAATGTTTTTATTTTCAGAACAACAATTTTCTAATTCATATCGTTAGATTGTGTCTAGTGATTTGGCCAGTGGTTAAGTCAGTACAGTAATATGACTGTAGGTCTAACTTTGAATTTGATGTTCGCGCTGCATCTCTGGTTTTGTTGATACGTGACAATGTAGTTGCCTTTTGGTTATTATAGCTTCAAAACACTACATTATTATCCCTTTTTTTTGCCATGGATCACACAGTGCACTCTTGTTCAGTGTTTTCTGCTTTTAATGATGCATTCCCGTCCTTAGCCTGTCTTTAACTTGAAGAGCTTGTACCTCATTGTACAACACAAGCCTGACTTCATTAGTTCTAACTGGAAAAGTCACAAGTTTTGTGATACTGATGTAAGCCAGAGTGCAACGTCACACTTATTCAAGAGAGGAATAAGATAGAAACATTGAAATTGATAAATGTCCCTTTTCTTGGCCTTGTTTGTGAAATACCCTCCAAGGACTCATGATGTACCGTGTTTGCATCTCAGAGCTGCAAAGACTCTTGGTGTGCAGAAATGGAGGCAACTGTTCAGCAATGTGCTTTTATAGAGCTATATATTGGCTCACATGCACTCTGCCTCTCCTGCTTTGAGACGTGTGTGTGTTCCAACAGCAGATTGAATTTCTCTTCTTTCTCTCTCCTTCTCTGTCACTGTATGTGTGTGAACTAAACACTTACTTGGTGAGACAGCAGAAACGGCACTACTGCCTTGTATGGTCAGATGGAGCAGCAGGCCTATACACACAGCCTCCCATTTCTCCGAGTCAATTTACCGACCCACTTTTAAGATTGTTTTTAGATTCTTCATCGGTCACTGAAGACTGGTTCTGTACATTTTGCTGGTGGTAGAAGTAGACAAGGAATGGAGTGGAAGTGAGCAGTTTTCCCTGCATCTGGTCTGTTCCTCTGAGACTGAAGCCTGATCTCAGGGTTAGGAAAATCCCTTCCTTTCCCAAACAAGATTAAACCTCTTGTTTTGCTCTTCATTCCACTGCATAACCCGGCCACCCTCTTCCTCTTAGCCTTTTCATTCCTGTCTCACTGTTGCATGTGCACACACATTTGTGTCCACACTCAGACACTGAATACTGCCTGTGTTTTCTTCCTGTGTACGTGCCTGTCCCGCAAACACACACCAGAGGAAAGTTAATGAACAGACAGACAGCGGGGCTTCATATCTCATTTGTAAACACTGTCATACTCCACTCTACTTACACTGTCTGCTAAACACTCCCGGACCTGTAACCACGGTCAAGTTCACCAGGCCAGCTTTAGTTTGTTTTAAATGTCTTAAGGTGCGGTTCTAGTAGGAATGTCGAGATGACTCAAGTGTGCCTGTGTACTTGAAAGAATGCAGGAAGTGGCCGGCCACTAAATTCCAGTTTTCACTTTTTTTTTTGGCTGTGTGCGTGTGAATTTGTGCAAATTACATTTTCACATTATGCACGCTTTCATCCTACACATTCTTTCACTCTCCTCACACACTGTTCCATTTGATGCATGTACACACAGTGCAAACACATTCATTGGACTCCCCATGACCCTTTCACTCCTACTGACCTTTCATGCACACACACACACACACACACACACCACACACACCACACGCATACACAGAGAGAGCCAGCTGTCACTGTGTAGCCCTGAGGAGTCTTGAGGAAGTCAGCAAAGCTGGAATGTGGATGGGTTGGATGTTCTCTTGATACTGCTGCTGCTTTAGACATGCACTTTCTACCATTAATCATCTTGGAGCAGATGCCGCATTGACATGAATCTTAAAGTCAGGCAACTGAAGTGGCTAGTTTATTATGCGAACTAGGGCTGCAATTAAGGTTATTTTATTATCAATTAATTTGACAATATTTTCCTATAAACCTATCAATCGTTTGGGTATTAAATGTTAGGAAATTGTGAAATCTTTTTTTGTCCGACCAACAGTCTAAAACCTAAAAGAACAAAATATTCCTTATTTTTTGCTGAATAATGACTTAAAGGTTTTAAGTTTCATTATCAAAATAGTTGCAGATTATTTCTGTCGATAAACTAATTGATTCGTCTCTAATACAAAAAGGTACGTAAGGAAAATTAGACCTTGAAAATGCTGAAATGTGTCCCTAATTTTGGCCTGGCTTGTGTTTGCATTTACCCACAGTTTAGACGCACAATCAATGTTACACTCCTAATGTGTATTGTCTATTTGCTGTTTTATAATTGCAGTCTGGGGTCAATCTACAGATGACATTAAGCCCCAGCATCAGTATCAACAGCCCCCCCCTCCACCACCTCCAGCAGTGCACAATGCATTCCAAACCCCTGCCATGCTCTCAACACAGCTAAATCCCTCTCTGCTTGTATTAGACACAGTATTAAAAGTGACCCATTTTGTCAGCCACCACTTCTAGTGTCTGGACATGTGGGGCGAGAGACTGAGAGATGGGGTACGACAGATGTAATTAAACCGCCTCAAGACAGAGGTCAGGGGTAAGATTTAATGACACACAAGGCCATATTTCTTTATTAGAAGAAGTGGAATGTAAATACCAACGAGGCCACTGAGTTCTTCCTCCGTCTAGACAGACTCCCTCTAAAAATCTTACAAAGTGATGTCTGCATTTCTAAACACACACTCTTCTCCTGCTTGGGCTAAACATGCATTGCTGCAGTTTTTTTCTGCCTTTGGGCCTTTGTCTTCATCATCACAATACTTGCAACACATTATAATTGTCACCAGGGGTATTGAGCTAATTGTGATATTAGCCATGTGGAGCTGGCTAGAAAGAAGGCATGCTGCGTTGTCGTTTTAAATCTTCAGTGAACTAGGATTTGTTATGCAAATGTAGACTGAGAGAAAGGCAGACAATAGACATAATAGACAATTTTTTTTTTTTATGTCATCAAAATGCATGAGGCCAGGCAGACGTTTTAAAAATGCTGCTGGTATTTGTTGTGCAGTCATTTTTCTGAACATAAAATCTGGAGCTCTGACACAGCATTTTCCCATCTAGCTGTCAACAGCTTCAAGAATCCCAACATTGTGTATAGCATTAGTGTGTTCTGATGGATATGAAAACAAGCACCAGCGCTGCCGAGCAGTCTTAATTTAGTAAAACATCACTTGTGCATGTGGATGGGATTTTAATGATCCATTCACTTCTTCTCTGTGTTGTCACATAGTGTCAGCTGGTTAGAGATGCCTTTACTTACCCAGAAGGGGGTAATCACATGAGGAATGTGATTAATTCTGCCATCTTCTAAGCCCCTGGCATTAGTAGCTGGACTGGCATAACTATGCCATGCCTGTCTCACTGCTCTTTCTGCAGCTCCTTCCTGTCTCACTTAACTGGGTGGCCTTTATTGACGAGGAGAACCACCACCTTTCCTCAAAGAGCAAGTTTGGCCTGATGTAAATACTTTATTACACGAACATGCCAACCCATCAAGATTAAAATCTAGAAGGACGGGTAAGAAGAAGCCACCTCGTCAACCACCTCTCTAGGTGCTTTTCTGCCTCACCAGGTGTAACATCAGTGGTGTTTAGAAGAGAGACAGATTTGCACTTGATTTTTCAATTTTAGATTTTTGTTTTACGGTCCACAATTTGTTAATGGCTTCAAAACCTTCCGGTTAATCTAAAGGGAGAGATGAAAATGGATTTCATTTGTGCAACACTGTCCCAAAGGCCCTGCACATTAGCTAATTGACCCCTTGATATTTTCCAAAAGAAGGGACAATCCTGTCATTGTGTTGGTAGGTAGGTAACTCTCTACTGCTAGGCTTCCTTTCTGCGCAAGATTTGTAACCACAGAGACCAGAGGAGAAGCAGAAAGAAGCAAAGTGGTTGCCTTCAAACAGTTTTCACTCGTGCTGCTTTCTCCATGTCCATCTTATAACTTTTCCATGGCTGACCCAAAGGGTAGGACTTAATTCTTTTATAAAAGAGATTAGGGTGTTTCAGTGGGCGTATTTGCAGGTGAGTGTTTTTGTGGCGTCTGCGGGAGGTGTATTCAGTGGTTATGCGCACTAAACTGACCAAACAAGTTATTGCAGAATTGGCACCAAATGGTCCATTTACGCATTTGTTTTTTGATTGAACTACTGCTGTTGCACAGCTAACCCCCAGTACACTGACAACAAAGAGTTAATCTTACAGAGTACTTTTTACCTTGTAAACATGAGTGCACAGTATCGTGTTACCTCGGATGTTAATGTGTAACTGGCGAGGAAACAAATGTTTTCCGACCTTTGGACAAGAATGAGCGCTGCTTTTCCAAAAGACTTAATTCAAAAGTGTTGGAAAGTTGTCAGTTGGAGATGAACGCAGATGCTTTATCCATCCTAAAGGCAAAGGTTTGTAATGCTTCATGGTTATTCTACACTGTTAGGCTGTATAAATGCAGTCAGTAGTCTGAAGTCTGTGGAAAAGTTTGCTCATTGGAACTTGTTGTTTTTCCAAGACGTTTTTAGTTATGGTTTAATGGCTTGCATATCATGCATATCAGCGTCTACGGCCATGACCTTCTTATTAGTTTGGACTGAAAAGCCAGAGTCTACTCTCTTTCTGAATTGCTGTCATGGCTTGTTCATTATGATTATAACTCTGCCTTTCTTATCCATGTAGTAATTCTAATGGGTCTCCATCTCTTTGTGTACCATTCATTGTATTCCTTCAGCTTTTTTATGAATCCCCTTTCCTTTTTAAAGCTTTTGTTTTGTTGCATAACTTCTCATAGGTCTTTGTTCTTTCTCTATCATCTGTCTTTTTTAATTTCCTCTTCAATCCATCTTTTGCACAGCTTGTTTCCTGGGCCTTACAGTGGTTCTGTTGGCTAGACCATCTGTATAGCAATTTACTGGAAGCAGATCTATTAGCAGTGGGAGGAGGGGAGGATGTGACCAAGGAGGAGTAGAGAGGAACAAGTGGCTATAGGGAAAAGGAGAGGAGTTATCGGGGGTGGATGGGTAGAAGCTACTGTGGTCAGAGGGGCAAAGGAATGGGTGGGTGAGTGGATGATTGGGGGTGGGAAATAAACCCATAACCAATCTTTAGGAAGAGCTCTGTCCAGCCAGAGCAAGAGAATTTGACTGTGGTTAATGAGTTTAAGACCTATATATATGACTGTACTCACATTCATCCTTCACATCTTGCCCTTCTGCTTCCTTTTCTCCAGTTCCTCACCGCAGCTTCTTACACTCTACATTCATTTCAAATTTTCCACTAGTGCTGTCAATTAAGGAAACTCCCAGCACACAAATTTCTGTGAAGCGACCACAGAATGACATGACGATCACCATCTGCATCTGCTCAACAGAGAGGACGACAATGGCCAACAAATGGGCCATTTGGTGCTTGTTTTCCACCTCCTCCCTCTCCTCGTCCTTTGTGGGCTGTGTGTCATGTCAGGAGATTGTGAGGCCTTTTGGCTTTCAGCGCTCCAAACCACTGCTTTTTCCTTTTCAATTTCAACATGCTGGAAGCCATTAGGAGCATGGTCACAAGTCATCAGTTTTTTATATTTCTGCCCCATAAAATGTGTAGTTAAAACAATCCATAGTTTCTTATATTGTGGTATTTTAATAGTTATTCCTACGTCTGTTTTGGTGCTGCAGGTATTATGATACATTATTATCATGGTGTTTGTTAGACGGGTGGACTAGACTGTAGACTGTAGAGGAAAGTGAGTGGTTTAGAGAAAGATTTAGAGATTTGTTGGCATCTCCCACTGCTCACTTCCTCTCTTTCAGTCTCCCCCCCAAATTCCTTGGAGGCCCCTTGCCATAAATGGCATTTCTTTTTGGCTGAAAGTGACAGTTTGTCATATGACTTCATGAGTAGTGCAGCAAAGTTCAATTCTGCTTTTAAGAGGAGGTGCGCACTAAAAGAAAATCAACATCCTTGTGTTCCTTGTTTTGTTGTTCTTCTACAGGATATTAAAGTGTGAGAGGAACTGGCCAAGACGAGTGTGAGCTTGTAAGCAACAGCAGCAACGTCGGCGTCCACACTTTTTTTTTTTTTTTTTTTTTTTTTTTTTTAGGAGGAGGGAATGAAACCGGATGGGGTTACCATGGAAACCACGGAGCCCACTGAAGCTGCAGCAGTAGCAGAGCCCTCCTCTTTGCAGGACAACATATCAGAGCAAGCCCCATCACAACCAGAGGAAACTGCAAATGATGCAGCACCCGAGGCTGCTCTGAAGGCCAATGGCAAGCCAGTGGAAGCAGACACCACAGTCAAACCAAAATCTGTTGCAACTAAAACGCAGCCCACGGGCAAATTCGCAGGGGCCTCCGGATCCAACTCGCGGCCAGGTACTGCCTCTCACCGCACGGTGAATGACATCAAATCCTCTAATAATGTTTCTGCAGCTGCGGTCAAGAAAACGGCAACAGCTAAAGCATCAGCAGTGGGAGCTGTACCTAAAAGACCAATAGGTGTTTCCTCCACGGTCAAGAACCAAACTAGAGTGCCTGACAAGAAGCCTGTTGGACCAGCCAGGACCACCTCTGTTGCTGCTGCCACAGTAACAAATGGTACTAAACCAACAACCATGAATGGCATTGCTAAGAAGAGACCAGTGGCTGAAACTGTTAGACCCAAAACCACAGGTAAGTCTGAATGTGATAAGTAAAACTGACCTGAAATGACTCAATACTTGTCACTCATTTCATGTTATGTCTGGAAATATTCCATGCAACTTCTCTGCTGCCTTTGGCAACCTATGCTTGAACATCTTTTTTGTTTTTTGTTTTTTTTTTTTGTTTTTTGTTTAGCTTTTTCTGTTTTCTATGCAGTCTCATTTTTATATTCTTGCTTTTTTTTTTTTTTCTGCAGCTACTGCCAGCAGACCAGCGGCGTCCGCTGTCCCAAAACCCAGCTCTTCAACCACAACAAAAGCTGCTGCCGTTTCAAAGACCACCAGGTAAGCATGATGCTGTGTCCATAGAGCACTTGAGCAGACATTTGAGTAAAGTGGTTCTCTTTCTCCCTGTTCAGCATTGTTTTTCTGTCTGTCATCCACACACATCTTTCCCCTCTCTGAGATCTGAACTTTTTTTAATCCCCCTTACAAACTGGATGAGAGGGTGACTTTGTTTATCTTGATGCCCTGAAAGAGAGCAGTGGAGAACGATGTCCATTGTGGTCTTTGGGCCGTTATTGAGTCAGATTTCGCTTCAAGAGTGTGAGTCATGTTAGCAGAAATAACCTGAGACAGAGGGCCTTAACAGAGGCAGCGATACTGAAGAACTACCGCTTTGTCCCAAACAGACCCCATGGCAGAAACCAGCCCCACCTCCCCAGGGCAGAGAGCTATCAACTCGGATCATAATCCCTCTCATACTGAGCTGGTGGTTTGGATAACGAGTGCTCTAGTTGGACTTAACTTGCTCAAAGTGCTTCCCTCAAATGATAATTTTGGCTGTTGTAGAATTTCATAGTTGACGTGGTCATTTGCTACCATTTCAACAAGAAAGGTTTCAGTGCAGTTCAAGTCTTTTTACTTGAAAGAAACCCAAGATATCTAGGTGTGAGACACAGGCTTTTATAATCTGCTGCCAAACACAATTATCAGCTGCTAGCCAAAGCAATAACTACAAAACATTTTTTTTTTAATGTTTATAACATTTTAAGTTCAAGTTTTGAACTTGATTAATGTGATAGGCATTTGTGTTAATCAAGTGATCTGTCTCTAAAGTTTGTAGGAAGCCAGATCCATAATACGTCAATCCAACATCTGGTTGTAGTGTTCTGTACTGAGAGGCCCGATTAGATTCTCTCGCCACTTGTCTCCCCTCTTAATCATCTCTTATTAAATAAAGCAATAATGTGCTGCATCATTTTGTTTTCTGAAGTAGCACATGGTCATTGCATGCTTTCTTTGCTATAAGAAATAAAATAAATGCCTTTTTGTCTATAACCATCTATACCTCAACTCTTTCTATCATTGATATAGTCGTTCCAATTTCCTATTTTACACAGAAGACAATGCTAGGGCCAAAACTATTAAGTGACTTATTGTTTAGCCTATAAAATGCCAGAAAATGGTTAAAACTCTTTTTAAATGTCCATCCCAGTTTCCTAAAGTCCAAGGTGACTGAATATCTTTTTGGACTACTGTTCAGACAAAACATTGCCAGTTTACAATATAAGACAGAGAAAAGCAACAAATTCACACACTGGAGAAGCTGGAACCAGAGAATGGTTGTAGTTTGTGCTGAATAAATTACTTAATTGACTAATCGTTTCAACAATGATGTCATTGTTGGTAGGATTTTGATTGTTTTCTGTGATGGATTTTTCAAAAGTGGCCATGATTAGTTTTATGTAGCGTTTTAAAACTGTGGCACCATGTAGACTTTTGGGTGATATGGGGTCAAGCGAGGAGTGGTTGCTCTTGATATTCTATAATGTGTGTGTGTGACAGGGTGTGTACATGGAGAAGCTCGTCCTTTGAATTAATCAGATTGGGCATTTCAAGTGTTAGGCGTCTGATTACAGTAGCACATCATCATTGTGTGACTGTTCCCCAGGACGTCACACCAGGCGCTCCTTGAGACGCAGAGGGGACAACAGGAGAACAGCAGCAGGTGTCTGCCCTTGTGACAGATAATGTGTGTTGCATTTCGTGCCACCTGCGTGTGATGGCAAAGTCCGTGCCGTGTCAAATCCTTTATGTAGCAACAGCAGTAGTGGTGTGCTTTTCAGTCAGTATTTGTGTTTGAGCTGGCTCTCTTGCAGAGTCGGGCAGTAACACCAACTAGGTGGCTTGCGTTAGTCATGACCCTGAGAATGATAGCACTAACAATCTATAGCAGCACATAATGTAATGGTGTTAAAGGATTTGGCAAACTACCCAATGAGATTATTTAAGTGCAACACAATGGCTGCATAGCCTCCTCCCTGTATTTCCAACCCTGCCACATTGTTTCTCATATTCCTGATGTCATTGTCGCCCAAACTGTCGCACAGGAACAAACATTAACATTTTTCAAATCAAGTTATCTGCAGATAAATTTCTTTCATGTAGATCAATTGAGGTAAACAGGATAGACAGTAAGGCCAACATACCACTGAAAGTGTAGTAGCACACAGTGCCTGTGGCTGATGTAAAGACCAGGCTCTCTCATGAATTATTAATGTTAACTGGCCCAAAGGGAGGCATGAAAACATATTGGGTTTTTAAAAATTATTTTACTTTTACCAGAGCCTCATTTGTAGAGGGAAAATAAGATTTGGGGATTGTGTTCAACTATGGGCTCCTGGAAATAGATTTGTGCTTAGGGAAGGTGGGAATATGATTTGATGGAAGGATATGATAGAGAAAGTGTTGGATCTGTGCTGAACACACAGTATAACGTGGCAGGGCTGTTTCAGCTGTGTGTTGATATTTCTGTGTAACTAAGACACATGAATGTGTAGATGCATAATCCATCTGAATGACAGGGTGTCTTTGTCCCAGTAGTCGATGAGAATCCCTGATAACTGGAGTAGAAGCCAAATTTTAAAAAAATCTGCCACCTGATTTGCTCTGCTCTCCTCCAATGACGGGTTATGGTCCTAATCGGTCTATGTCCACCCCACCCCCTCTTTCAATCTCCCTTCTCTTCCCCCCTGTTTTTTCTGCCGTCTGTGCATGTTCAGCGCTGGGCCTTTGGCCAAGATCTCCTCAAGCCCAACTTCCATCTAGTTGTCCCCATATTTCTAACTCATTCATCATTTAGCTGCATTACAGAGACTGTACAATTCAGAGTGTAGTTGTGTAATATTAGGATGGTGATCATGCCTTCATGGTGCTGAACCATCTGTAAGATGATTAATATTCAAAGGGTCAGCTTTGAGGATGGACAGAAGTGCTGGTGGATAGTACTGTTTTGTTCTCTCAGGTACAGAATATTTCTTAATTATTCCAAAACTAAATGGGCTGTAATGTAGAATTTATCAAAGTTACACCCAAACTATTGCATTGGCCTTAGATGAATGGCTTAGCTTTGCTCAACACACTTTCTTCTCTCTTTTATCCCGTCATTTCTCTCCCTGTCTTGTCTCCCGATTACTTCTGTGTTGTCCCATTGGAGATAACTGTCATTTCTCCCCGACAGTCTTGGCAGGGAGCAGGATTACTGTCCTAACAGAAAAGGCCCATGGTATCTATCACAGTGACAGTGGGTGCCTAGGGCCTAAGAGCCAACACTGTCTGCCATACTATTGCTAGGCTGCAACACTTAATCTAAACTCTCCACTGACCTGATTCAGGCCTCCACTCTTTATTGTCAAGGAGATAACTGTAGGCCCACACAAACCCTAAGAATGTGCACTTCTCCGAGGAAGGAGTAAAGTAGCTGGTTTTGGACAGCCTACAAGCCAAACAAGGTATTGTTAGGGTGCTCTATTTCCATTTGTTGTGTTGGAAGGTGCACTTGAAGTGATGAAGGGGAAAAGGGCGAAGACATTTTATTTGTAGGATGAGCTTACTGCAAAAGGGATAAAGTCTACCTCCTGGTCAAGCCCTCTCCTTTTTATGTGGCTTGATTTAAAACCGAATAATGTAATCTACAGGAGTAGATATGCCGTGGGAGTCTAGCCTCCCAGCTGTTTTATTTATTTATTTATTTTTAATAAGGAACAAGAGGAAAGAGGGAGTCATGGATGAATGGATGGACTAGGTGTGGCTTCAGCAAACCCCCCCTGGCTCATGTTTACACTTTGATTTTTGGCCAAACAGATGTTGCAGCTGCTCAGTATGTTAATACCATGGGCGTGTTTGCATCTGTCGTAAACATTTGGGAATATTGACTGTAAAGCAAGCCATAAAGTGTGTCATTGATTTGTCCCTGGGCTGACCTTTGCCCTTAAGAAGACCTCGTGTTTGGTCATTAAAATCCTGTAGATGGCTGTGTAGTGTCTCTCATCCTCCCTTTGGACTGTGATTTTGTATTGATTTCAACCCTCTGTTGGCAGGAAATGTAATGCATACTAATACACCAACAACAGAACCACAGCCACCACCCACAAGCAGTGTGTGGAGTACAGGCATTAGTGGGTCTCTCTGTTCCTCTGTGCCGTCCCTCTGGATCAAACCTTTTGAGTTATTACTCATCAAACAATAGAGGGAGGGGTTGGGGTTATATTGTATGTGTGACCTCCCCATACCCTCTTTATTCCCACTCCTTTAACTTTTATCTTCATTTCTGTCTCTGTCTAATTTCATCCTTCAGTCTCACTCACTTTTCCTTTTTATTAGAGAAAGTCATTCACTGTTTTGTCCGCCTTGATTCCTGCTATAATTGAGTGGTGCTGTGAATTCATATTTTGCTTGCATATGAAAACCTTCTCAATTAATGCACCTTTTCCTACCTTTCCCCCCATTCTGTCAATGTTTTTCTGCTCAAAAGTTCAGACCTGTGTTGTTCATCTCAGTGTCTGACACGCTTTCCACTCTTTGGGCTGCACTTCACATTACATCCCGAATCTTCTGTCTGATAGCAGCCAATTACAATATCCCTACGAGTCCATGTCTGTGCAGCGGTTGTCTGATCTTGGGGAAACAAATGGTCATTGTAATGATTATTGTAATGTGGGAGCGGCATCTGTGTGCAGGCATGCTACTCCGCTGGAAGCCATCAGAAGTCAGTGTGTCTTTGTCGGTCCACGTCTACATCATCATCTACAAGACATAATGGAGAGTGCTCTTGTTGTTGTTAAAGTGAATCTGTTTTTATTGGAAACGTGTGTCAAATGATTTACAGTGCAGAGTTTTAGAAACCAGTGTAGAAATGAGAGCTAGTACTGCCCGCGGCTGACGGCTTGCTCATTTAACTGACATTTAACTACTGACTTTGTTCGTAGGTTAGCCAATGCATTGCATCAAATTGTTGGAGCCTGATGAGGCAAATGTATTGTTTGGAGATTTCAGAGCGCAGTATAGCACAGCATAAGCATGTTCAACATTCAGATTTTTATGTAGGTTACTGCTCCTCATATCACTGCACTTTTTTCGTCTGATGCACAGATGTCGTCGTACATTTCAGTCCTCTCAATACAAGTCACTTTCACTCATTGAGAAATGTAATCCTATAACAGGGTGTTGGTACACGGAAATACTTAATTGCTTGCTTCAGTTGAGCTGCTCAGAGCAGGACTGTTGTTTTTAGAATAAGACTTGCCTATTGGGCCTTCATGTGTCCTTCAGTAAGGCCCTGAAATACATGACTGAAATGTATCACAAACTAGTCCTGCTTCTGTAACATAAGCAAGTAAAACTTTATTTATATAGCACCTTTTTTTTACACAGGTTACAAAGTGCTTTACATCAACATCAATAAAAACATAGAAAATAAGGGTATAAAACTATATTATTATATTACAGCTGCTTCATTGCTTAATGCTACAAAGAAATTGGTTATTAATTGAAAAGATTAGTAACCTCCATTGCCATCTATACCCCTTTTTCATTTTATGTAGGGTCAAATCTGCTGGATTGCGTTGTTCTTCCTGTTAAATCTTTCCAAGTTTCTCATATGGGCAGGTGATAGAGCAAGTAAAAGACTGCTGGAAGAATCACAATGTATTTATTCTCTTTTAGTAAAGCAAAAGAAAAAATATGTGGCCACAGATCCAAACCCTTTTAAGCCAGTTGTCATGCAGCATTACGGTGACTTCAGAGCATTGTTTTTTGCTAGTTTTGACATGTAAATGGGTTGAAATTTGCTAACTTAACCAATGTAATGTCAAGTTTACTGTAGCTGTTGTAGGAGCAGAAGCTGCAGGGCACATGTTGAGTCATTTTGCTTGTCTAGGAGGGGAGCCTAATGAAAGAAGAGAGGAGGGTGGGGAAAGGAGTTTTGGCTTGGTGTAGCTGCAGTTGGAGTGATTGAATGGATTAGTGCAGTGTCCCATAAGAACTCCTCCAGACTGAGCAGTCGAACAGGAACTTGATACAGGATTCATTTAAAAACACACCTGCTGTATGTGTTCTTGGCTATTATCTCCTTTTCCTCCTCTTTTTAACCGTGTTCTTTCACTGTCCTCGATTTCCTTCCTCTTCTCTTTGGTCACCTGCATTCTTTTTTTCCTGTTATTCTGTATTTTCATTCTGCTCACAATTCATTTTTCCCTTTGGTACCCTCAGCTACCACAACTATTTCCCTCTCTGTTCCTGTCACTGTTGGTTGCCTCAGTTCTCATCTCCTCTACCTCTGCATCACCTATTTTCTCTGTCATTCTTCCCCCATTCAAGCTTTCCATTCCCTTTCCATATTTTTTTCCTGTTATCCTCCATCTCATTACATCCTGTCCTCCAAGTGATTGGAGAACGAAGGAGGCATTACGGTGTGACAATAGATGGGGCTGTGTTAATGGGTTCTTCCCATTGTTGAAATTGCTTTTGTGGTTTGCATTAGGACAGGTCATTTATATATGCTTGTAAATGCATATAGAGTTGGAGTGTCAGATTTCATGTTTGGATCTTTGCCAACAAGGTGAATGGACCACAGACATTAAGCTGTTAAAATCCTTTTCTTCAGTGTTCGTATGCCAGCTGAACATGTCTTTATTTCTCTGCCTCCAGGCCTGCTACAGGTCCCTCAACATCTCGACCTGCATCCACCCTATCCAGGCCCCCCATAGCTGCAAGCAAGCCCTACACCACTGCAACTGCAAAAACCGCTGCTTCTAGAGTTACCACAGCATCCTCTACTGGCAGGACCACGGCAGCACAGCCTCCCAAAACTGTTGCTGCTAAGAAAGGTGAGAAGTTACGCCTTGTTCTGACCAGAAGACGCTTTTCTGAAGCACATCTGATGGCTTTGGTTAGACAGTTTCAAGTTGTCAGCCTAAAATGTCTGTAAGTAGCATGAAGTGGTTGACTAGCCCTAGTAATATCTTATATGAATGGGTCTAAAAATGTGTTTTTGAACAGTAAATCCCTGATTTTAGCTACCCTATGAATCTGTGGACTGGACACAAAAAAAATATTGTTTAAGTGTGTCTGTGATAGAACGATTTTTAATTGATTTTTTTAATTTGCAGAGTCTGAGCTATAATGTAACAAAGATGCTCAGCTAACATTATGAGTGATTCACAAAATTAAAACTGTTTTATTATTGATAATCAGATTGGGTGAATTGATGTTTGTTGTTTTTCTCTTTGGACCAGATGTTAGTCGACCACCTTCTGCTACAGTGGCTAAGAAACCTACAACAGCATCAACATCCGCTGCTACCAAAAAACCTGAACCCTCTAAACCTACAGCCACCGTAAAGCTCAACTCTGCTTCCAAATGGTCCACAGCAAAGGCAGCAGACCTCAAGGTGTCACAGGCCAAAACTCCACAGCCTGCAAAATCTGCTCCCACAAAGAAACCTGTAGCTGCTGTTCGGTTCCCTGCCCTTAACAAACCGCCCCTTGGCCGAACTCCACCTTCCTCTCCAGCCAACAGACCTGCAAAATGTGGAACCAAACCCACTCAGGCTGTCTCACCTTTCACTGCCACCAAGAAGACGGGGGTTACAAATACTACCACACGTGCTGCTGGTGCAGCGGTAGCAGCTGCCACAGCAGAGACTGTACAAGCAGAAACGCATACGGAAGCTGCAGTGTCCTTACCACAGGGATCATCCCTTGCTGCCTCTGCACCAGAGGAGGTCACTCCCCCAGTCTTGGCCCAGGATACCACACCAGAGGTGGTACCTCAAGAGACTGTTCAAAGCCATGTGGCTGTTTCCTCTCCTCCACAAAGCCCTGTCAGGACAGCCTTACCACAAACATCTCCACCCCAGGAGCAGGTAGAAAGCAGTGCTCCCTTACTAACAACGCAGGAGCAGACGCCTGCCCCAGCTGACCCTATATTGCCACCAGTGGCTTCCCCTCCAGACCTATCTGAGGAGCCGGTTTACCTGTTGACAGACCAAACCCCCTCCACATCTAAAGCCCTCCCAGCAGCAGCAAATGCCATCCCTCAGACAGTTCCTCCCACCAATCTAAATGAGGAGGACGATGAAGAGGAGAGGGAGGGAAGCCAGCTGGTTTCTGTGTCTGAAATGAGTGGAACCACGCAGCCCACAGAGGAGTCACGTCCTGGGTCGGCTGGACCACTAGGAGGGTCTGCTTGGAGGGCCGGTGGTGCCTTGCTCTCTGAGCTGGACTCTGAGGAGGTAAGCGGCAGTCAGCAGGGTGCATCTGAATTGAGCGCCCCTGGTGTGCTGGAGGGCACAGAGAGCATGGACGATCTGGGAGACGGCAGTCTCAAAGGAGCCATTGACATGGAAGGAGCCTCAGCAGGTTCACCTGACTTTGAGAAGGTTCCTGACATACCAGTCAATGACTTTGACGAGGATGAAGATGACGATGACGATGACCGGGTGTGTGACATGGATGTGGGCTCGGAGCGGGCAGATGAACCGCAGAGACCCAGGCATGACAATGATGTGGATGATGAGGAGGACGAAGATGTAGAGATGGCTAGTGAGGGGGTGACAGAAAGTGGGCTGGAAAGCTATGGCAATGCAGATGAGGATGACTTTGCTGAGGATGAGAGGCTGGACAACTTGAACAGAGTGGCCCAGCCACCACCACCCCCTCCTCTGCTGCCCTCTGCCCCTGCTGCTCAGTGGGACCAACAAAACCCCTTTGCTGATCCCTGGGCAGAACCTCTTCAGCCACAACAGGTGCTTGAGCATGTCACCCAGTCCGTACAGTTGGCTGGAGCGAATGCACCAAGCCCTTTGGCAGACCTCTGGCAAGCAGACTCTGAGACCCCAACTCGGACCCAAGTCTGGCTAGAACTAGGTTCTGCTCCTCTTGTTGCTGAAAACCAAGAAGCTCCCCATCATTCCTCTGTCAAAGATGAGCCACAAAATCTAGAGGCCCAAATGTGCATGGATCTGTCCAGCCCAGCCCCAATGCAGACCCTGGCCGCAGCTCCCCTCTCTGCTCCAGGAATGTCTTTGTCAAGCACCCTGAGCAGTGAGACCAGCACACCTGAGGAACTCGGTGACTACAATCAAGATGGGAAGCTGCAGCCTCAAGATGCACAAGCCGTGGTGCTTTCCCCACAGCCTGACCTGGACTTCCAGGACATGGGCATCCACTTGGACAGAGGAGACAGGGGGGGAGAGGAGGAGGCTGAGGCGGAGACCCTGCCTGCTGATGAAGTTCTGGGAGGCACTGCAACTGCCCCCACTTCCAACCTCTCCTCATCTTCTGTAACAGAAGATGAAGCCAGTGACACAGAGGGAGAAGCTCAGTTGGATGATTCCTTGGAGAATCCAGCCGTCCACAACATAACCTTTGAGAGCCAGCCTCTAGCCCAGCGCTGCCTGTCCACTGTGGAAGAGGGAGAGGACGAGAGTGGTGCAGGTGAAGACACCACCCCACCTTCGGCTACATCGTTGGCATCTTACGGCTTTGACACCATGACCACAGCTTCAAACTCCAACGCCCAGTCCACAGGGGAGAGCTGCATCAAGAGCCCAGGCATCTTCTCCCTGGAGGAGCTGCCTGAGGAGGCGAAGGAGCCCTGTCTGATCCCGCAGCCTCACACCCAGCCATGCCTCGCAGAGCAGCAGTACATCGAATGTGGGAAGCAGGAAGCAGAGTCTGCTGAGCATGTTGGGGAGGAAGTGCCGGGGCCAGAGGAAGCCCTGGATACTTCGTCAACTCTGAGCTCTTTGCAGCAATCAGAGGAAAACCCAGATGACATCCAGCCTCCCTACTATTCTGCTATCTGTGAAAAGACTGAGAACTCTTTTGCAGGTAATGTATAGTTCATCATCTCCCTAACAGCCCAAGTAATTACCCTTAACTCCCCCTTGCCCTGTTCCAGCCTTCCCACAATATCTCACTGTTGTAGTTCCTGTTGTCAGTGTTTGTCCTGAAATCTCTGGGGGTGGACGTAACCAAAGTTAAACTAAAGAAAAAACAGAGAGCAAAAAAGGGAAGAAATAAAAAGAGGACAGCAGTGGCACTTCCCTCTCGTATAACATTTCCATGATGAGTATATGGCTTAAATTCCTGTATGTGCAATAGCTACTACTATTTACGCCTAATGTGTGAGCGTGCCCGGGTTTTGGTTTCTGTTTTATTTAAGACAAAATTATGTGGTTGCCCTGAACTGGCATGGATTTGACTCGTCTGTTTACATCTCTTAAAGAGGAAAAACAAGAAAATGAAGCATAACAAAAGAAATGTGGAATGAACTGTTTAACATGCTTTCATGTGTATTTATCCTAATACTTTTTACTGAACAAAGCTGATAACTGAAAATTAGTTTTGATTGTATATTCCTGTTTGATTTCGCTCCCCTACCTTACGATACAGGCAATCTTCTTCTTCCCAATCACTACTCATCTCTTCTGGCACTTTAAATTGTACCCAAGCTTTTTCTTGTGTTTATCATCTTCTTTTGGAGTAATGAACCTTAAACTTTAAATAAAGATTAGATTTTTACCATGATGTATTCTCTCACTGTACAGTTTCATTGAATTGGGCACTTGGGAGTGGAGTGTAAGGCATACTTATGATTTATGGATCTGCGTGCAAGACAAATCATCCAACACAACTGGCATTCATTTCAAGGTCTCGCAAGCTTCCAGTTTTTTACCAGTGGCTTTATACATCTCATTATATTGCAGACACTTCCACTCAGTCTACCATGTAGCTATAGCCTATCATTGCTTTACTCTTTCCATACACTCACACAGACACTCAGTACATTAGTTGTGACCTTTCATTTGAAAACTGGACATGATAAACAGTGGGGCTCATGCCCTACCTCAAAGACTTCACTAGTCTGAAAACCACATAACTGGAATGAATCTGCCGTGAGTTGATCATCCACCAGACCTTCTCATCCATGGATTGAACGACATCTCGAGCATCGTCCAGCCTCAAGGACCCAACCGTGCTCATTCTGCTGCTACTTTAATTTCCCTCCAGTCCACTGTGGGTGTGTCGCTGTTTTACCTCTTTTCTACTGCCTTTTAAAAAAAAAAAGCATTCTTGCTGCACTGTTCTACAGCACTGTATTAATGTTAACTTGTGCTTATGCATGTCACTGTTGCACAATGACTTGACTTTCATTACCTTACTTTGGTTTGTTCAGGGTCAGCCAGATAGCTTGGCTCTAGGACTTTATACACTCAGGTTGGAATAATGTCTAGCCTTAACTTGATTCCTTCTAAAGCCAAGCTATTATTTTAGTTTTCTTGTGATGCTGGATGTCTGTAAGTGCATGGAGAGCTTTTGCATGTATCACTGGTTGACTAACTATAAACTCCATTCACGGGTGATGACTGTTTAAGTTACAATAAGCTTTGCTGTGACTGTTTATGTCTCACCATAGTTGATAGTGATTGCATATACAGGAAGTTGGCTGCTTTATTTATTTTTTTGTGCACAAAAACTTTTTTTTTTTTTTTTACAATATTACATGTAGAAAAAAAAGTATACACATTTGCTCTCTGCACAAATTTCCCTACCCTTGCCCCACCCACCACCCCCAGTCACCTCACTTGGGTAACTATTTTCTGGTGTGTTCACTGTTTTTACACAGATACTGTGGCTCCATCTCTCTGAATACTTTGCAGGCTGTATCTGTCACTGCTGCTCAGCTTTCAAACAATGTCCCACTGTCACTTGGTACTCAAAGTACAAAACTACAAATAATTGCCAGTCAGTTAGGCTACTGGCAGACCTTTGAGCTTGGCTTTACAATGCTTCCACTATTCCTTTGGCAAGCCTCTGAAGGCCACCCCCTTTCCCTCTACACCCTTCTGCTTGTACTCACACTGCACTGCTGTCACTGTCCTCCTGCCTGTGATCTGTTTTATAACACCACGCTACTGTAATCTTCCTTCCCGCTTCCTCTCACACACAGGCTTCACTGCACTACCGCACCCTCACCGCCGCGATCACTCCGCGTTCCCCAGAACCTACTGTGACATCGTCAAACCTCACAGCGCTGTGGTCAACCTGCCGAAGCTGACCTGTGCTGACCTCCCACCCAGGAGTGTTGGGCAGCAGGCGCTGAGCCCTCAGCTCCGCAAGCTGGAGCAACACCAGAGACAGCTGCTGGAGCTGCAGCAACGTAGGGAGCAACAGAGCAGACCGTTGGAGGAGGCAGAGCAGGAGAGGAAGACAAGGGAGGAAGAGGAGCAGAGGAAGAAGAAAGAGGAAGCTGAAGAAGAAATCAAGAGGAATAAAGAAGAGCTGGAGAGGAAGATGCGAGAGCAGGCACAGGTGACGAAGATGGAAGAGGAGGAAAAACTGAGGAAAGAAGAGCTTAAGCAGAGGAAAGACCTTGAACTGCAGCTGCAGCAGCAACAACAGGAACTGAAGCAAAGACAGCAAATCATGCAGTGGCAGCAAGAGCTGCAACAGTCCAACAAAGGTCAGACCGTGCTGCTGTCCCCTTCTTCTGGCCTCTGCACCATCTATGAAGGCCTGGAGAACAGTGATGAAGAGGACGCTGAAGGTGAGGAAGAGGAAATAAAGGAGCTCAACCCCACTAAAGAGGAGAAAGATCCCAGACTAGAGATGTCAAATCAAGAGATGGATGACAACTGTGAAAGAGTGACATCGGATGAAGACAAACACAGAGATTTGTCACCGGCCACAGAGACGACGACTCCTCTCCCAGACTCCCCTCAGACACCCAGCAACCCCTTCCCTTGCCCTTCTGAGTCTCCAGAGCGGCCTCCACCCCTGGACCTGGACTGGGGGAAGAAAGTGGACATAGTCCAGCAGCTGATCAATCAGACCCTGCTGCTGAACAGTGATGGCTGCTCCTCCCTGCTGCTGCTGCCAGGGGGTGCAGGAGGCACACTGAGCCCCCTGGAGAGCAGTCTGTGGCCCAGCCTGCTACCTCCACTCACCCCTCCCTCTGCCACCGTCACCTCCGTCAGTAGTTTCTCCCCAGACGCCACTGGGAGCTCCCCACAGGGAGAGTGGACAGTGGTGGAGCTGGAGACCCATCACTGAGGGACGTGTTTGACTACACTCACACACTTTGAATACAACATCTGCAGTACTGTTAAACACAACACTCATACAGGGAAGGTGACACAAGTTCTATATATAGACACACACACACACACACACACACACACAGGCATTCAAGACTGGAAGTGGCACACAACAAATAGGGTGACATACACATGTATGCAGAGCAGCCCACACTGTGCTGTTAATACACATTTAAGCAACTTATTATTTACTTCTGGAGAACAGCTGTACAGACTGTTGTAAGTAAATATCTGCACTGGGCAATGTGCTGAAAAAATTCTTCAGCATTGATATACATCACAATATCTTTTAAGGAAGATAAACACCATCACTTAGTTGATGTCCATCACATTATACTTAATGGTAAAGGGTCATTTTAAACTCATTCCCAAGTATTTAATTTTCAGTAACCTGAGGGAAATCTGTAATTGCTTTGTAGTGTCGAATTATATGATGTATCACAGTTCACAATGTTTTAAAAAAAAAAAAAAAAGCAATTTTAAAATCCATGCTAGGATCACGAAGACTTTAAACGATATTGATATACGGGTAGGTAGACCCATATACTTGTGTGCTGTAGATCAGTGGTTCCTATCCAACCAGTGTCACAAGATAAATCTGAGGGGCTGTGAGGCGATTAACAAGATAGAAGAGCAGAAAAAACCTATTTGTGCTACACAATAGGTTTATTTATTCAGGCTTTGTTTTTTCCTCTAAACTACTGAATAACTCAACCTATTAGGGCTTTAAAAAGTATTCAAATGCAGCAATAATCACTCTTCAGTTGATCTGGTCACAAACCATAGACAGATGCAACCTGTGACACAACAACTGGGACAAAGCTTTGTTTTAAAGGGTCAAAAGGTAAAAATGTTGGGAACCACTGCTAAAGATTCACTTTAGAGAGATGGGGATTTCTAACTACTGTAAAAACAAGCACATACAACACAGATACCAATGCTTGGTGGTGCTACACTTGGCTGTTTCTCAGAGCATGTACACTGTTTATTGATGTAAAACAAATTCTTGCCCTGAATTAGGACTCTCAGATAGAGCTCACCCCGCCCAGCCTAGCTACCGCCCCCAACAAAGTAAATGGTTAGATTTATGACATACAAAGGAGTATTGGAAGCAGGTGAGTCACTGAAGCAGTTAATATTTTTATGTAGAATAAGAGCAAGGCTGGGATTTTCTCCCCTATGCTCGTCCCCATCTCTATAATTTTTTGATTTAGTTTTTTTTATAGTATTTATTCAGTCTGTCAACAACCTCAATACATTCTGAGTACCAAACAAAATGCAAAGTGTCTAGTATTTAGTCCTATTTGTAGGCCTGTTTACTTATTGTTCAATCAGATATTTTCTGATTTCATAAACTTTAACTTTAGACTCTTTAAGCACAGCTTTTTATTCAACACTGATGCATTCAGTAGTCTAATATATTTTGTTAAATGGGGGAGAAAAAAAGGTATACCGAGCGCACGGTAAACATGCTAGAAACAGCCTAACTACCTCCAGGTTGCTAAAACTCACAAATTTCACAACAAACATTACAATTACCAAGGACGTGTTCTCAGTGGTAGCTATGACACTGCCTAAGAGTCTCTACTCAGGGCAAGAAAGTCCCTGTTGCTGCCAGTGAAGAACCTGGGTCTCTGCCACAGAATTTCAAGTAGAGGAACACAACATGACACCACAGGGAAACTCCGCACCTCTCTCACCTCACACTCGATACCCTGCACCACTCAAACACAGACTTTACACTGACTGTTAGACTATTATATTGCATTTCAAGTCTTTAAACTCACACACCTGAAACCGTGTGATTACTGACAGAATCCCATGATGCATCACTGCTACTGACTAACAGGGTTGGAACTGGACACTTTTTTCATGCCAAATCTCTGTGCCATAGGTGGCCACACACACACACACACACACACACACACACACACACCAACGGTGCCAAATGGCCACTATCAATCGAGGGTAAATTGACTGATTGGGTTGTTTTACTTTGTGTGTTTCTTCACTTGTTGCCCCTTTTAATTGAAGCCATAACTGTTTATACATGTTGACACACACACCCTTATCACCTTATTTTAAAATGAGAATACACTGAAGATGTTTTGCTACTGAATAGTGATAAAAGAACACATTCATAGATTTCACTTAATGAAATTCCTAACATCTTTTAACTTGTATGAAATCAAATGTGTTGATTATAGAGGCCTATAGAAACACTATGGCTGGGTAAGTAAGTCCTCTTTTTCAACTTACTTTGGTGTAATTTAATTGCAATTTAATTTATATATTGCACATTTTAGACGACTACTCATCACTACATGATCTCAGTCTGAGCTGTTTGGATCTTACAGTTCTCACCAAAGGTCAGTACGCCTTGTCAGCATTTCCCTTTGAAACACTGGAGTCCGACGCTAATGAGGTTTTAGTTTGTGCATTAGAACTGTGTCGAGAAACAAGATTTATTAGTGATTACATGAAATACTGCTGAAGATTTGCAGAAAATGTTTTTATGTTCAACATCACTGCTCTGTAGCCCCATATCAACCTTTTCCATAGGTGAAGTCTCCCTTAGGTTCTCATGCTTGCATTTTAGATGATATTTCAGTCAGACTACAGGCAGATGATAGCCACTTATTATACAAGGCCTTCTACACTGGTCCAGTACACAGATTTTACATTAGAAGACGACTAACTCTGGGTTTTAACCGATACTGCTGTGAAGGTCAGGAGTCACTTTGTGTGATATGAGGAAGATTATTAAAAGGGAGGGATTGCTGGGAGGGTTTAATATCAGGTTATTCTGAAACTGTGATGAGCGTACGGAAGTGTGCGTCTCACTGGTTGTAAATGTTTATATCTGTGCTGTATGTTGATGTCAGTCTGTTGTCTGGACACTGTGTTTGTCAGTCAGTGTTTTAAGACAGTCGTGTTAAGCTTCACTGTAATGTCACAGGTTTAAAGATGAGATAGAAATTCTGTAGAGTTCTGACAGTTTTTGCCTTTTAAATCTAACTGGAGGGCACAGAAATGCAAATCAGAAAGTTTGACATTCATTTCCACTCATATTTGAATAATTCTTTTGTATTTAGTCATTCGTTGGCTTGCTGCCCTGCTTTCCAGTGTCAAATAGCATTAAAGCTGAATTGTGTTTAATAACTGAATTGAAAACAGTAAGTATGAAACTGAGGAAAATCTGCATCCAGTGCTTTAACATTAATTGACTCTTAAAGACAGATTTCCCACTGTTGATTCCAGCAAAGAAAACTCCCTTTACCATCACCTGCTACTTTGTGCACTCTCTTATCAAAGCCTATGTGTAGCAGCTGAAAAGCAAGCAGGTGTTTATGCTATGTATGTTTGCATTCTCATACCTCCAGACAGGACACATTATGCTCACTGCATTTTTGACAAAGCTGGACTTTTGAAATGTGCTTTCTTAAACATGTTTGTGTAGTGTTTTTGTAAGCATTAATGTGTATATTGTTTAAAAAGACTGCTCACTGTAATGAAGGGAAGCTCCGTTACTTTTGTACTTTTAGAGATTTAGAGTATAGTTGCCCTTTAAGATTCACATATAGATTTTTATTGAACAGAGAATGAAGGATGTTGGTTGTAAATGGTAGATTTTATTCTTTGTCGTTAAGTAAATTGCGTTCTTCATCATGTCCTGTCAACAGAACTGATGAGCTGAATGGTTACAAGGTCAAACTGAACACAGAGGACTGAACTATGAGTGTTAGACTCAAAGTTATTAAGTCTCATGTTTTGGATATTAATTTATTGAAAATGAAGGGAGGCCTGTGTGAACTACTCTCTCACCCAAATCATGGCAGCTTGTTTTAAAATGTAAAGTTTTCCTTGTTTATTTGGACTATATGAAAGACAGAAATCTGTGATTGTGTGTAATTATTTCAATGCAATGTTAAATGTAAATAAAATGTTTTTTTTTTTTTTAAATAACTCTTCTGGACTTCTTTACAACAAAAGGCTCTTTAAAATCTTGGAAACTGTTGTAAAGAAAATGTAAAATATTTACAAACTCTTATAAAGTATTTTAAAACTTAAAACATTAACAGACTGAACAGGATAAAGTGACAAAATAATGTGCAACTTCAGAGTTAAAAAGACTCATCTCTGTACACAGCATAAAACTATTTTTACATAACCTGACCGACAACTTTTTTGAAACCAACACTGGTCACGGCATATTATGAAAACACAAGCCTCTTCAGCTTTGAATGTGGAAAAACCAACAGGTCCTGAATGCAACACATCACTCTGGCTGAAAGTGTCACATTTTACAGTCACGTGATGTGACTGTGTTTCTGCTCCGAGATCCAGACGCACATGAAACCAGATGTACAACGTTGAATCTCACATAAACTCAACGGCACATATTTGCTTAATAACTGTGAGATCTAAATTGGTCCACTGTCTTTCCACATCCTTCGATCAACCATCAAGAATGGTGCTCAGTATCCCAGAGACAGGTGTCATATGTGTACTAGTACGCACGCATCCTCCTGCTGGGCCCGACATCACTCTGTTGTCTGGTGTAACAGCAGCTGCTGCAGGTATTCTGTAGCACTGCAGCTGGACGGCTCGTCGCTGCCCAGAAACAACAGCCTATGATAGTTGGCTTGAGGAACCTCACACGTGATCCTGAAATAAACAGGAACACATTCAACCTGAGACAACTGTTGCCGAGTTATCAGACATACTGATGATGGTCTGTTCTACACCTTTAATGTAATAAAGAATTGTCTATTCATTGTGAGGAATGTCTTGCTTTTGCAGTTATCTTTTCCTGACATTTTACTTCCCCCCTCTTTAAGTAGAAGCATCTACAGAGAAATGATAAAGAAAATGAAATAGGTATACCAGTCATAGATGTCCTCTGTGTCGGGGTCAGGGTTCACCTGCACCCACTGACCGATAGACCACATCCTCACCATGTTACCGTGAGGTTCACTTTGGCTATCCCCGTCAGCCTCTGCGTGTGCATTGGGAATATCCTCGTAGCACAGGAAGTAACTGAATGGGACAATGAGACGTTGGTAATAAGAGATTAACAACAGTGAGGTATATTAGCAGTATAACAGGTATGTAATATCAGGAAAAACAGGAAGGCCGAGGATGAAAAACTTTATTTTCTGTTTCATCTGCTATCAAAAATGTAGAAACAGAGAAAGTAAAGCATCCAGACTTACTACTCTGTGTCGCTGACTGTTTCCGCCTCCCTCTCTCCACCCTGCTCTTCATCTGTCTGCTCGTCTTGGAGCCTCTCCACGTTCCAGCGCATGCGTTTGTAAAGGCCGGTGTTGACCCGGGCCAGGTACGGCATCGGCTTACAGTAGAGGAATACGGTCAGCCTCAGTCGACCGAGCTGACTTTGACCGATGCAGAAGTGAGACACACTAGGAGTGCAAACGGGAGAGTGGGGAGAGACAGTAAGACAACATGAAAACGGGTTGTTATAGCAGCAGCAGTCACAGGATTCAGCTGGTAGAAAGAAGAAGACAGCAGAATAGAAGAAAATAGAATATAAGTATAGAAATCAAACAGAAAATACCAATATAAATGGTAGAATCAACATTTGTAGGGGAAATACATTTAACTGTTTCAGCCTATGAAGCAGGGCATGTGTTTCCTCTTATACAACCTTCCCTGATTAGACTACTGTTAAAAGCTTAGATTACTGTACAGCGCTTTGGGAACCGTTTCAACGGTTGAAAAGCGCTATATAAGTAAAAGTCCATTACCATTACCATTACCTGATAAATTACAGGTTTTACTGTAACATTAGTAGGGACTGAAATTAGTAAACACAACAACTGTGCTGTGATGTTCCTAGAGAACATTGAGGAAGCTATACAAGGAAAAGACAGATACCTGGCAAAAAGCTATAACAACAAACTGTCGTGAAGTTGATCCTCCAGGAAAAGAGCAACGGTTTGACATTGTTCAGGAAATGTATTCAAAGGAAAAGCTGACCCAGGTGTTGAGAGTTAAATGAAAGATTTTTGACTGAAATTAAGAAAAGTGGATCATTTATATGAAACTAAATACTGCATGAGTAAATTAACCCTTTATATATGGGATCATTGAATGTATATATGTATGTCTGACTACCCCATGAAGACCTTTGGTGTGTTGTTCCTCTGTAAGTGTGTGTGTGTGTGTGGACCTGTCTGGCTCGGTCTCGTCCAAACAGAGGAGACGGTAGCTGGCGTAGGTCAACACCAGCTGCTCCAACCTGTCACACAGCTGCTGAGAGAAGTCCAACAGCTGCACACGCTACACACACACACACACACACACACACACACACACATACACACACACACAGCGGACATTTAGATTCAACTTGATGCTGTTATACTATGATGTTTTCATACAGTGAACACAGATGTCCTTCTCTTTCAGCTAGAGACAGCATGCCCCCCTTTGTTCCAACAACTGGATCAGGAACAGATCTAAATGATTCTGAAGCAACAAACCAAATCAGACAAGTTCACCAACCAGCTGTACGTTGATCTGTCAAGTACATTCCCTTGGAGGAGTTTTCATATGATTCATCGTTGAAGTGATAAACCAAAGCCTAATTTATCAATTCCCAGGATGCTATTCAACAAATTTTGAGAGGGTGAAAGGTGTGAGTCTGCTGCATTCAATCAAAGCTAGGCATACAAGCATTTAAAAGCTAGCTAGAAAAGTACACTCAAGTTTAAGGTGAGTCTATATTAACAGTCACAACTAGTGTTTCCTGTAGTTTGAATCTGAGCAACTCCATCAAAACAAACAACAAATCCAGACACTTGTCAAACATTTTTTTCTGCTATCCAAATCCACTGGCTAAAAAGAATACATACACAATTGATCACAATTATATATATATATATGTATACATATATATATATATATATATATATATATATATATATATATATATATATATATATATATATAGTCACTTTATTTTTAATATGGTAAAAGTCTAAAAGCACAGTTTATTTAAAGCACTAATTCAACATCCTCATGCTAAATTACTCACTTGCATTAATGTAAGGCATATTGCCTGTAGGTAGCTGATGCATATGTATATTTTCTCTCTTACCTTTAGTGGTGTCTGGCCGAGCAGTTTTGGTTTTATTTGCCCAGGTTTAGAGATATCTGATATCTGATGGAGGTCAATGAAATTTCTTTTGTTGTGCACAGAGTATTGAAAAAAATAGTTAAATAAATTCAGCAGCAACATCGTTACTCTGGATAATCCACAGACCTCACAGAGACCATTTTTTCAGTAGAAAGCAGTTCCAAAACCTGACCAAATGAAACCAAAACAACTATCAGCATGACTACATACCACTGGTGAGAAAGCATGTCTTTTAGTAAGTTGGGTTAACCAGCACTTTAACAAAATATTTACCCTTGTGTAGATGTCAAGGGGCAGAGGGGTAAGCTGGGACACTGCGCTCCTAGATGTGGATTCCAGGTGGTTAAAGTAAGGCTGACAGGTGTACAGGAAACTTGGCACTGCAGCAGCAAGAGCCTCACTCTCTAGATGACCCTGTCTGCAAAAACACACAATAAAATCCTAAAAAACAGCAAAAATACCCAGGTAACAGTGGTGAATTATGACTAGCCAGAGCCGTACCCATTGACAAGGCAGTCCTCTAAGTCATCTGCTTTGCTCATGAGGAACTGGAGCTGCAGCTGCATGGGCTGGAGGCTCCTCTCCATCCTTTTGACCTCCAGACAGCTGCAGGCCTCACAGTAACAGCTGCAGACCGCATGATCACCACCGGGTGGCGCCAGAGCAACGTCAGCCAACAACAACAGAGGCTCCTCCACCTCTGAAACACAAATTAATGTATAATATGCGTCATAGTACAGAAAGAAACTTATCTTTCTACTACTCTACTCCCATTTCAAAATACAAATAATTACCAAATACATTTAAATGGTGCATGAGAGGATAATGGTTATTTGATTGTTTAAGCAAAACATCATCAAAAACATCAAATGTGTGTGGTAAAATAAGTAGCATGCGGGGGGTAGTATTTGACCTCCTTGTCCGGTGTTCTGAAGAGTAATGCAGTCCGACTCCTCACAGCTCATGTCCTCCTGCAGGCCCCCAAACGCATGTTGCCCCGACGGCGAGTTTGACGTGAGCGGGACCTCAACCTGAACTATATCTGTCATGCTTTCTGCTGTAAATAAGTTGGTATTTCTTAGGAAACCTGTTGAAAATAAAACACTACATTAACGGATTATTTTAGAGCTGTCATACACTGTCAGCTGTTAGCTAGCTGTTAACTAATTAAGTTAATGCCAGCGAACTAGCTAACTGTGGCGATGCTAGCTAGCCACACACCCGATTTTTAGCAAAGAAACAACCTGAGATAACGGTTGTATACTGAATTAATCCACAAGATAATTAAATATCTGATCACGCTGCAGTCTGTGTATTATAACACTTTAATAACAGATGAGCGAACTTTAAATTTAGCTACTTAGCTAGTGGTTAAGCTAACTGCTACCTCAACACCCTCTCTGGTAGAAGCTTGCAGGTGTGAGAGGTGAAAGGTCACTGCGTCTCAGCAAGAAAGAATAAAACAATTAAAAGCTTATTTTTATTCGTAATTATTGCTTTTGTTTAAGGTCTTCAATACAAAAAATATCAAAACAAATATCTGGAACAAAATTACTTTTTTCTGTATTTTTAGTTTAGAGCTGAAACGATTTTAGCTCATCCATTAGCTAGCTAATGGTCAGAAAAATACTCGCTTAAGTCTTTTCTCAAATGTGAGGATTTGCTGCTTTTCTCTGTTTTATATCACTGAAAACTGATCTATCTATCTTTTGGTGTTGCACTGTTGGTCACACAAAACAAGCTATTTAGAAATACCTTATCACAAATTAATGCACTGATGTTAATGCATTTGTGTGCTTTCAGTTGTACAAGAACAAAATGATCCTTTTTTGGAAATTTCTCACAAACCAAGTTGTAACTATTTAGTAAAAGATCTAAAATGTTAACACCCTGGTATCCAAGATGGATCCGATTGTGAATTTGTGTTACGCATCTTTAGTTAGCCATATAAACTATCATAACTAACATTTGTTTTGCTGAGATGTATTAAGGCAGTTTATTAGGCTTCAGAATATCTGATTTTGTGTTTATTTTTTTGTTTTGCTTGTCTGACATAATGACAAAATGTAAACGTAATACCATTTAGGAAAAATCTTCATAAAAAGTTATGGCAGCCTCAGCAGAAAAAGACCAAAAATTATCATTTTAACATATAGTAGACCTTTAAATAGCCCCACGTATTGAATGACATCTGTAACAAATACCCTATTACTTTCTAATAACAATACAAACATTTGCACAATTCACTCTTAGACATGCATGGTATGACACATTTTTGATATGTTTTTAGTAACCAATAAAGACAGCATTTGCAACTTCTCTGTAACATGCATGTCATCAGTGTTAGCATGAAAACAGTGAAGACAATGTCCACAAAGCTAAAGTAGGTATGTTAATACATAAACAGATGGTTTGATCTAATTCTGTCAGTCTGTCCTGTGACTTCCACTATATCCTCTACACCGAGAGAGACAGTTTGTGTAACATGTCTTATCTTGTCCTCATAAATGTAATTTATAATAAATAAATAAAAGTTTAATTTAAAAAAATTTATTTCTCAAAACTTAAATGTAGTCCTATCAGGACAACAGGACACAGAGGTGAAAATTGTTCCATATTAATCAGGACATCTGGTCACCCTATCATGAATCATTACTACCCTCTCAACACTTGACAGCCACAGATTGAATCAAGAGGTGTGGATACATTTGTAATATTCTCACAGTGTCTTCTTTTCTACTCTCTCACAGCAAGTTGAATCATACTCCATGCTGACTGTAGGTGACTCAGTGTTTTTTATTTTAATTATCAGTTGTGACAGTACGGATTTTCATGTCATGTAGGATATGTAGCGTGTATCCTGGAGCGTTGGGGTTACTCTCTGTTCCCGCTTCCCTCTTATCTTTCTGCCTGGTCATTTTCATTATGCAAATTGGTTATGCAAATGTGGTCCAGTTCAACTTCTCTGTAATGACACCCACTCACACCACAATAACATGACCTAACCCTATTATGAGTTTCTCTTTCTCTCTCTCTGCCTCTCTTTTCTTATTAGTACTCTCTCTCACACACCAACACACACAGGCTCGTAGACAACATAACACTATGTAAAACATTTAAAATTAGCTCCCCCTCATCTAGCTACAATATTAAAATGCTGATTACCTTTAATAATAATACAAAAATATAATATATATATATAATAACACTTTTTCTCTGAAACGAGCCATTTTGCAGAATTAGTACTATTCTGATCACTGAAGTACATTTTGACTATTGAAATAAAGTTTTGAATTCAGAACTTTTACTTGTGACTGACTACTTTTACACCTTTTCTTTACTGCTCTTAGATAAGTGATCGGAGTACCGCCCACTGTGCTGTTGTCATTAGGTGTCTGACATATTCAACAGTTGGTTCATTAGAAGTTACAGTTGACAACGAAGGCTGGTGCAGGTCACATGACACATCCGGGCGCGCCCCCGCCGCACAGCCTTGGACAAATGAACGCCCGGGCGGCATTGCTCGAGTTTCGGGAGCGCGCAGCAGGGTCTAGTGTACAAGTGGTGTGTGTGCTCCGCTCCAGTCAGTTACCCGCTGTTTGGACGTTATGTCGTCTTCACCCATCCCGTGCACCGCAAAGAAGAACGGGGTTTTTTTGTTTGCGCGTGTTTGACTTCAGCTAACGGGATAATTATTAGACAGATTAGCTTTCTATTGTCTGTATGAGCGGCTCGTGAAGGACTGACACTGACAGGCGGCTGTTTTTTGTGTGGCATGTGATAAAAACAAGAGACTGAGGCGTGTTCATGTTTCACGGATTTTACCGGGAGAAGAAGAGAGGGAAGAAAGAAGGGGCTTTCGTTCATTGTATGTTGGACGTGGATGTTCAGCAGGACATGACGGAGGAGCGCTGCCGGTGGGGTTTATGGGGCTCTTGCTAGCTGTTGAATGGCAAGATGAACAATGATTTTGGAGCTTAATAGTTTTGTTTGGTTGCTTTTATGCGAATGACTTATTTTTCTAAAAAAAAAAAAAACGTGCAGAGAGTGAACGCATTTTTTATCTTTGTGAAGTGAAGGCTAACGTTGGTTAAACACACTGAAGCGCACAGGGAGGATCAATTCAGGCGCGGCCAGGCAAGCCAACAATGCGGATTACCTCTTGACTGTTTGCCTTTGTGTCAATACAGACTGTTTGTATAAAGTTAAGATAACATTCGCAGGACAAATAGCCGGTCCTTTTACAATTATTTTATTTTATTGTCTTGGAAAGGAGAAGCTGACGCGAGGTACAAATCCCACATGTGCACAGGTCGTGTGTGAGACTGAAACCAGAGCAACAGGGACAACGATGGCGAACGACTCTATACAAGTAAGTTGGTGAAGCTGGATGTCCTGCAGCCTGCTTGCATGATCTATTTAACTTGTCTGTATTGACCTGCAACGTTTTTCTCTTGAGCAGGATCTTGGGTGGTCCTCTGACTCTTCCTCTTAATGTAAAAACACCCCTCCAAATGAATACTTCAAACCAGTGCTTCCCAACATTTTCAGTGTTTGTGACCCCTTAAAATGAAGCAGTATCTACTTCTGTGACTCCTCATCACATGGCCTCCTTTGTGAGCAGTTCAAGCAAAGAGTGACTTTTCCTATTCAGATTTGACTTGGAAAGGTTTTTAGAGGCTGTAGAGGTTAAAGTAGTCTATAAGCAAAAGCAAATCATCTTGTGTCCCGGCTCCCATATTGGGAACCACTGGTTTAAACCACATATAAAATAAAAATCCATTAGTGAACATGTAATGTATTGCGTTTGTATTGAAATAGTACATTACTGTACGGTGGTCCAGTAACCTCAGTGGGGAGATTCAAACAACTTAAGAGCACCATCATAAGATGCATTAACAGCCTGTTTGTGGGGGTCAAATGTTCCTGATTTGCTGGGGGTCTCCCTGGAGGTTTCTCTTCTCAAGGAGCTTTGGTGGCCCTGGGACCCCACTGTGAGGAACCACCAACCACTCAGTTGAATTGGAAATGGATAGTTTGTCTCTTAATAATGGATGATGGGAAACTTTCTAGTTTTGGAGAGGGCTCAGTCACCTTGGTGTTTTGTACTGTATTTGCCAAGATGTTGGTGTAACTGTAGCTTTGTGTGTGGAGATACAGAGAGTAAAGGCAGATGCACGTAGGCACAGTAGTGGTGTTTGTTGTAAAACAACACACATAAGACACACCATTCCTTACCCCCCTTAAGCATTACTCCTTCATGAAAACACTTGCAAGCAGCAAGACTGCTTACTTTGCATTTTATTCAGCGCGCTGAGGAAAAACACCCACATTATCCTGATGTAGAATGTAGGCAATAGGTTAATTGATCTTTGCTTTGCTCTTAAGAGTCACTATCTTCTACGTGAGCGTCTATGTGATCTTTTATTTTGAAATTCTAATGACAGACAGCGTGAGGGGGAATGAGTAGGCACATAAGCATTATGAAATTCATACCGCTGAACTTAGTGAGCCGTTGTTCCTGTAAAGCTCGACACACTGTGACATTTAAGTCAAAGCAAGATTTGTGTGTCAGTTGACAAGCAAGTGTGGAGTTTAGCGAAATACAGGTACTGGTGCTGTCATGCAGGTGAAGCAGGTGTGCCTTACCTGTTTGTTCTGCAATCATACATTCTTGTTTGCACTTTTGTTTGAACCCTGATGTCATTCTGTGGAAGTGCAGGCAGTGAAACAGGAGACAAGAGAAACAGGTGCGCGTGAAAATGCAGAAGTGGGACACAATAATGGGAATCAGTTTTAAGATGGCTAGAACATACTAGTTAAAAAGGGCTGTTGCAATGACAGATGACTGAAAATTTCACATTTACAATCAGTGTTCCCTCTTATTTTGTGTGTGTGTGTGACGCCGTAAAATGCTGACTAAACACTTAGCAGTCCTTGTTTGGCCACTTCTCCTCCATCAACCATTTCACCCATATTTATCCTTTTAGCTGAAAGGATTAGTCGACCAACAGAAAGTTAATCTGCAGCTATTTTGATAAGTGATTAATCATTTGTCATTTTTCATTCTTTTTAATAATCTAAAAAATTAGTTGCAGCCTGATGACATTTATCTTTGACATGTCTGTTTTTTCCCTCTTTAATTTGCCTCAGGAAGTCGTGAACTCCAGCACGTGTCAGCAGTAAAATGAGTCACAGTCTGTGTTTAATTATGCTGCTTAAGTGCACCATGTTATCTGACTGCTTTTTAAACGTTTTGTACTGAGTTAGTTTGCCACTTCAACCAGGTTTAATTCTAGCTTTGGTGCCTTAATGTTCCCAGGCTGGACAGCTTACCGTAGTTACTCAACATATGTAAAAGTGCCTTTACACTGGCTATGCATTAGAAATCCTCATATGGGAAACAACCAGGGTTGAAAAATCAGCGGCAAACTGATACAGCTAAATTTGGCCATGCCTCATTAGTTTGCCTGCTCCAATGACCTGTTTGGGACATATATCATTGATTGAAAGTTGTATATTTGAATCAACCAATGAGGCTGGAGCTTCTCAATGTTAATCTGCTCACCCCATGGAGCCATCTGATTTTTGCTGAAGCCCAAAAGAACTACTGCATGACTGTGATCCTCAGTAGACAAACAGCACTAGCAAGGCACTTGAAAGCAGTTCTGACATTTCATTTTTTTTTCCATATGGGGTGCTGCTTCTGTTTGTTTTGGCCAAGCCCTCAGGAGGATCATGAGGTGAATGGTCAATGAAAGAAGGAAAGATGGAGATGGACACAGCTTAAGGTCTCCCTTTGATCTTTGACGTGTGCAGAAAAGGAGAGCGGGTGCATTCATTGGCTGCTGGGTTGAGAACACTGGAAACCATTATACCCGTCTTTGTCCACAGAATCTTTCGTACTAGTCCAGAAACAAGAGCAAAGAATTAGTTTTTCTTTAAAGCATGAGTTAAGGTGATGCTGTGACACTTATGGGATGTTTTGTTTCAGTTGTTAGATGTTGAGTGAGTCTTGCCTCGCCTGACTTAACTGGAGTCAGGCGTATGTGTCCTGCTCTATAGTAACAACAATTCAGACTCCTTTTATAAGTTTTAAGGACAACAGACCTATTTTTGAAAGAGTGTTGTCCATATTTTTCAGCAAGCTAGGTGTGGGTAGACACTATAGTTAACATAACATTGGCGTGCTTGGGAAAAGCCATAGTATCCATTCTGTGACCTTTTCAAGCTGATTCTGTAGAAAGGAGACTGCTCAATGGGACTTTAACTGAGATATTATATTGAGTTTTTAAAAAAGAATCAAAATTGATGCAGCAGAACCTGAGATGTGGTCTTTTTTGTTTTATACATTCTTCTTCATTGTCAAAACCTGGCGCCTGCATTACCCTTAATTTGACTAGGGCATTTTGATCGGAGATTCTGGTGTGTTGTTTTAGTAGCGGCTAATGTAGCTTCGAGCCGCTACCCACAAGCAGAGATGAGGAGTGGGCTACAGAGGTCTGGTGAGCTCACACTTCTTTCTAACTCCACACCCACAGATGTTTTCATTTTCAAACTTGACCCTGACTCATGTGACATCACGCAGTTTATCAGATTTTGAGCCGCTCCTTCTGGAGCTATAAAAGGCTTTATACAAGTTTTGTCACATATGCAGTAGTACTCCCCAAGACCTGTAAATAGACTTTGATCTGTAAAATAAGTGGAGTTCCCCTTTAAGCTTCCATTATTGTAGATATGAGGCCATTTGTTTGCCCCTGCAGGAAGACAATATTAAACAGCCCCAATAGAAGTCTGAACCCAACTGCGTCACACTTCCTGATAAAGGTTAGAGGGGAGACATGAATGTACTGTACAGTAAACTGAGGGATCTGTGGCGGTTTTTGCAAAGTGTATGTTCACTGGAAAAGCCCAGACAACCAACTGAGACACACTCCAGTGGCTTCACAAAATGTACTTGAGCACAAATGTTCATGTTCGCAAACGCACCCACTCACAAACGCACAGATATAACAGCTGACACACACAAAGTCAGACACTCCAGGGAATGCATAGGAGTACTTCCCATAAGCCTTACCATGACGTAAAGAGACAGCTATGTGCACAGAATAGGCTTTTCTCAGCGCTGCCCTGTGGGCATGTAGGCAGACAGAATCCACAATAATGCATCAAGGGACAGTTGAGCAACTAGAGACTTGGAGAGAGGGCTAATAGTCTCATTCGTTTCTGTGTCAGGCATCTCAGTTTAGTAAAACAATGTGGTCTAACAGGACTGTGTACTTCTATTATGTGATACAATCTCACATGAATAATGCTATATTTAAGCTTGTAACTTATGATCATAACCTCATATTGGCTCTACTGACTTTCTGCTTTATGTTGTCTGAAATTATAGCATTTATACAACAGTTACCAACACTGTGTATATGTTTTATTAAAGCTACTGAACATAAAGAGGAATCAATGAGAAAATGATCTGTACCATCCAATTGCTTACCAGCACAGTTAGCTACTGAAACCAGTTTGAGGCTGAATATAGTCAAGATAGGCATGGTCTCACTTCTGTCTACCATTGGAAGGCAGCTTGATTGTTTTTTTGTTTTTTTTTCAAAATCCGTCTGAATTTTTAATTCTCATGTGATGATGACTAAAAAGGCTCTCTATATACCCAATGCTGTAGGAGCAATCTGTGTTGCATCTAAGTGTTGGACACAGTTAGGCTTCTGTCCTCTGATGGGCTCTATTCAGCGTCTCCATATGTTGTCCACATTACAGTAGCTCATCTGTGTCCCAGTCAGTCGCCATTTTCCACTGCAGGGCTAAGATACTTTTTTGCTGAAAACAGCTTCCTGCTGCAGCTGAAACTGACACAAACTGTGAGAGTGAACCAAAACAGTAAAGTTGCTCCCAGACAGCTAAATAATGAGCTGAAACTCGCCGTAAAACCGAGCTGAGCTGCAGATTCAGGTGATAATCTTCTGTGGGTTGATCGTTGTGGGCGACCCCTTTCACATTGTCACGCTGTTTTTAACATTGTCATTTGATACATTATTATAAAAAATATCAGCTCCCTTTAAAGTGCTCAGAAAAATTGATATTTGAACATGTACATTTCCATGACGCTTGGGCAACGCCATCTGCAGAGGAAGATCAAGTGATATGATCAAAAGCTCCTGAACAGCTTCTGAATGAATCTTAATGGTGGAAATGTTTCGCCAGCCACAAAACTTTTGATTTTAAGAGGAAGTTTGTTGACATGGTTTGTAGTTGGCTACCCACTTTTGATCCTGTAAACTAGCGGCGGTAAAACATCTTTCCCTGTGACTTGGCCATTTTGAAAAGCACTGCTGTAGCTGGATCATTGCTGCTGCTGCTCTGATGGGAGCGGTTCAGATGTGGGTAAGGCTTTGCTCGGGCCCGAGGGTGGAGGGTGGAGGGTAGAGGGAGGTCGAAAGGGCATTATACTGATGATGAGGCTCTACTGCTACAGCAGTACAATAGGTTGTATTGTCTGACACCAGCAGCCCAGATCACATTCAGTTCACTGTGAGTTCATTTTCCTCATCCTGGCTGGAGCATGTTGGTGACCACAACCTAACCAACCAACCCACCCAGCTGCCCATCCTTCATACTGGGTAGTAAAGCCCGATATATCAAGTGTGGATAATGGTGTTTGGGTTGTTTTTGGATGGAGGGCTGAGGGTGTGTTGGTGAGCTTTTTGTTTTTTACATGGAAACTGAAATCGCATAAATTTAAACCGTGTTTGTGCTTCATCAGCTTAGAACATAGCTGTTCTAAGCTGATGTTTCTCTTCATGGATTTTGCCCTGTTTCCTTATCTATCTCACACACACACACACACACAGGCCGGCAACACTGCGCTCACACACTGTCATGACATCACCTGTCACCCATGGCCAGTGAACCCCACCAGCTTTCTGTGAGAGCACTGGGAGGGCTGGAAAAAGCAGGAGTGGTCAGGAGGATGTACAGGAGCAAGTAGGTCAGGGTGGATCACTAGGCCAAAAAAATAAATGCAACGCACGTTTTACTGCTCTGCTGTTTTCCGTCGTATGAGGCAGAATAGATTACAGATGCTGAAGCACAAATTTGGGGCTGCTCCCGTGTTGTAGTCTTTGAAGTTTCATTATATAACGGCAGTAATTCCTCACTTTCCCTCTCACATGGCTTGTCAACACCAGCAGCCTTGCACACGGACATACCCTGACCTTTGACCCCTACTCATTATGGCAGGGCCCCTGGGCCACGTATATCGATCCCAGCCCCATTGCTCAGTACTGCCGTGCTGTCTAAACAGCCACCCAACTATCTCTGGAGCTACTGGAGAATTGATGCATAAATTGACAGCTTAAAATCTGCGGTGAGAGATGTCCAAAAGTGCAGTTATAGTGTTCCTTCTTAAATCAGACTAACAGGATGAAGAATTTATTCAAGAGGTAGTTGCTTTTGCTGACAGCAGTTGAAAGTCCTCTGGTGAACCTCCCAGCTTGACTAGCAAATAAACAAAATAGTTTAGTCTGCCTTTAAATACTGTGCATGTAAAACCCAACTCTGAGCTGTCACATGCTCTCAGTTCTTGCATTAAAAGGTCAAAGATGGTTTTTTTTAGTTTTTAGTAGAAATAAATTCAATTCAGTTTTATTTATATAGCGCCATATCATAACAAAGTTATCTCAGGGCACTTTTTCATATAGAGCAGGTCTAGACCGACAAATAAATCAACAGAGAGCATTATGTTGTAATCTCTGGGAGGAGTTTTCACTTTGGGGAAATGTTCTCTTCCCCTATTAGAACAAGATATTTGAGGACATATAAGCTGATGCAATATTAGAGCTATGGTGACAAGTTTACTGGATAAACAGCATGTTTTAATGGGGATTTAGTATTAAGTATGTGTATTTACACATCTATATTTTATTTTTATTGCTTTGATAGGGTGTTGATGAACAATAGGCGGTTTCAGACCAAACTGTTCTGGGGACTCCCCTGAGAACTACATACCTTCAAGGGCTTTTTTTTTAGCCAATAGCAACACTGAAGTTATTGGTACCGCAACATCACAACGTCACACACAAGATTTTTACATTTTGCTTTGACGAGTCAAAATCACATTGTATTTCCTCCTTCGGATATAACGCTCAATAAAGCCTGGACTTCACTGTCGGTAACATTTGTCTGTGTTTTGGTCAATTTTTTTAAGGCTACCATTATGAGCTGTTAAACAGGTTTTTAAAGATGGCGGTTGCCGGTGTTGCATTGGCTCGTGTTCGACCAATCACTGTACACTTTCGTCACTCAAGGTTCCTCTTGTGCTGGGAGAGTACCCACTCTGAAGTAGGAGCTAAAAAAAAAGTCCCTCAAAACGGTGTTCTAAGGACTACAATCGTACCCAGTTCTTGTTGCGCAAACACAATAAAGGGGAGGAGTTCTCCAGCTGTTCTTAGAACTATGAAAAAGTTCCTCCGGTCCAAAAACGCCTACTATGTGCAGGACTTGGCCAGTAAACTACTAAACAGTTGTTTCTCCCCCTCCATAGCTTAAATCTAGCCTTTAATTTTTGACCTCCCACCCCTTAAGTGTACAATATTCTCATCCCTTTGCATGCATCATGCTGATTCAAGCATGGTGATTTCCCCCACAGCAGGGGGTTGGCTGGTAAACAGTCCATGAACAAAGCAATATCAGCCAACTTAATGGGATAAACTAGGCATGGTTCCCTAGGGCTCACACTGCACTGAGAAAGCACAAGTGTGTGTAATCCTCATTAGGCAGTCAGGGGGATCCTTCCGTGTTAAACTTAAAGGTTGGCTCATCAGAATTATTTTATCTGACCATGTTGAGGATAATATGGCACCCAAATGTACTGCTGGTTTATTCTGCATGTGGTTGTTGAGCTTTATTACTCTACCACTCGAGTTAACAGTTAGTAAACCATAATTAGGGCCCGAGCACCTCGGTGCGAGGACCCTATTGAAACTGAAGGAATTCTTCTTCTTCTTCTTCTTCTTCTTCTTCT
>LKNJ01002160.1:21989-50356 GCA_002120245.1 Maccullochella peelii | reverse complement strand
CACATGTGTCATGACAATAGCGGCCTGAAGCCATCTATATGCCAATATTCCGTCATAGTCATAGCGCCACCTGTTGACAACAGGAAACGGTGCGATTTACAGTCTGATGTAGTGCTCCTAGTGGGTTAAGCAGATCAACCTCAATCTTGGCCAGTTAAGCCTTAAGCAGCTGATTATGCTTTACAGTGAGTATTGTGAGTTTTCACTGAAGGGCGTGGCCACTGCGGCATGGCGAACTTCGATGTCTCATCATAAAGACAGAAACTGTTGTAACTCGGCTCCATATACTCTGATCTTGTCCAGATTTCACTCATGTCATTAGATTCTCGGCCTGAAGACACCTAGGGGTCAATATTTCATCAAAGTCAGAGCGCCACCCGGTGACAACAGGAAGTTCCTCGTCCCAACACTTTACTACATTATTCCTTGCAGGTTAACCAGATCCACCTTAAACTTGGTCTTAGCAGTACCATAAGCACTTGTTGATGCCTCGCGGTGACAAATGTGAGTTTTCATCAAACGGCATTGCCGTGACACGCATTCTTCGCTCGTGGTTCGCCTTTTGGCTCACGTCCTGCCAACGCACGGACTGCCCTCGGCCGTCTTTTCAATATTGGCAGAATGGACACCAGAGCTTTCCACTGTCCTCTGTTGGAGTTGAATCTCTCTCTCTAAGTTGTCATTGTGACCGACTGTAGAACACTTTTGATGAGGTATACATTGGCTGTATGAATATTGTTTCAATAACGGTATCATGGACTTTTTCATTTTATTTGAGTTTATTATAGTGGTGACTTTGGATTGATGTCACAGATGATGTCACCAGTTCTCTATCAATGGTGCCACATTTGAACAGTGAGCCACAGTAGAACACCTTTGATGTCATTGTGAGGCCCAGTAGAACACCTTTGATGTCATTGTGAGCCACAGTAGAACACCTTTGATGTCATTNGGACTAATTTAGTTGTCTGATATGTGTTCTGGAAATGGGTGTGGCTAAATAGCTGCGCTTCGCCGCCAAACAGGAAGTGCTTTCAAAGTGGACTTTACATTGTCCAATCTGCTCCAAACTTCACGTTACCTGACAATACCGGTCTGAAGGCATGTATATGCCACAATTCACTGATAGTCATAGCGCCACCTATTGACATCAGGAAATGACAAGTTTTATAGTCTGACATAGTGCTTCTAGTTGTATGTGCATGTCTGTAGGAGCTGACCTCTGCCATCGGTCAAACATGCAGCGAGCAGAGATCCTAGTGTTTAGAAATTTATCAAGTGGCGGATGCTGGATGCCCCGACGTGCGGGAGGTGCTCGGGCCCGTCCATCGCTGCTTGCAGCTTTAATTTCAGGGTTGTTTTTCCGTTCTAAAAAATACATTTACAACTTTTAGACCCTGTCAGTTAGTGTGGCCAGTGGGGGGGGGAAAGTTTATTTTGGAATTTTAACCATTTTTTCCCTTGCAGGGTATGAGGTTGGTAGCCAAAAGTAGTCTCTAAATAATATCCCGACCCTCCCTTCCCAGGTTAAACCAACCTTACTGTCAATTTTACCACAGAAAGCCCCTGGTGAACTGGGCAGACTTACCATGATTTGACATAAATGTGTGGTCTGCAGTGAATCTCCCAGTGCCATATTGTGGGCTCCAAAGAATTGTCTGTCACTTTTAGAAAGTCTGCGGCCTAACCCTGTAGTGTGACTAGCTAGGGTCAGGATGTGTTTGCCTCAGCCTTCTTTGTTTAAACATTTGGTAACCAATTAAAATGACACAAATTGGTGCATATAATGTAAGCTAACAGTGGAAACAAGCAGCAAAAAATGTCAAACTGAAAAAGAAGGATGTTGAAACTTGCATATGGCAGATAAGATTATATACTGTATATACATACTGAGAGGGACATTTCACATTTACAGGAATGTAAATCAGTGAAACAGAGGCTCTCCCATTCAAGCAGAAGATATAGAGAATGTTTCTTGCATGAAAAGTGGTTGCCAGCAGGAGCGCAATTCACAGAGGGAAGTGGTTACAATGGTCTAGTTACCAGGGGCAACTGGGCAATTTCTCCTGTCAACCCCTGTAGTAGTAAACCCCACATATTTAAGAGTTGCTCAGCAGTTGTCGTCTGTGGCCGTCACTGAGTGATTGGCAGTTCCTTGCTGGCTGATCTTTACGGTACCAGCAACCTCATAGTGATGATGTGTTGGAGGGAGTTTTACATTCACGCCAACACTTGCCAGACGTTGTAGTACTGTGTTATATCAGTGTTAGAGATGCTGCCACTACCATTTGGAAATTTTCATTAGTCGTATTTCAGTGTAGTACTGTAGTTTTTCTTACTTCCACTGGTGTGTCAGAGGCCTCTACAGTTTCTGGCCTCTGTAGTGCAGCCTGACCAAACTACCTCTGATGAATGGTCCTGGAGCAGCAACAGTCGTGAGTGTAAAGTGATCTACCATTTTGCCCTTCTGTTATCTTGCCCCTCCTCTCTCTCCTATCCTCTCCCGCTATTTCTCCCTCCCTCCTGTCCAGGCTACGCACCAGCTGTCCTCCTTCTCCTCCTCTCCAGCCCTCCCTCTTCTTTTCTCATTTAGCTATGGTCGGACCTCAAGAGCTGTCCTCCACTGGGGATAATTAGAAGGAAAATACTTTTGCTTTTAAGTGTATATTGCTGAAGACTGTTAGTGGTTTGGTGCATTCCCACAGTCAGAAAACATTTTATACATGTTGGAGAGTGTGACTATCACCAAGTACAAATAACAAATACAGCAGATCACTGTATGATTGCAGGTAAATAGGTAAAAAAAAATACATTGTGTATTTCATGTTTGTTTTGACTGAGTAAAGTGGGCAAACATTTGCTCGCATGATTTTGATAAGATCTCTATAGCAGTGCAGACAGTCTTTGTCAATGTGCGTTTGTGTGTGTGCGTCATACACATAGGGTGTGACTTAAGATATAAATAGGTTATGGGAGTTATTAAAGTCTCCCCACAAACAATCCCTCTCATTGGACTGGGTTGGAGATCGAGTTACACTGATAACATTTGGCCTACTGGGAGGTCCCCTGGCTCGGGCTGAAAACACGGGCCTGGAGGGATGGTTGGATGGTTAGGTGGCCGGGTGGAGTTACAGTCAAATCACTTTGAATTAAATCAGTTCAAAATGTAAAAAAGACTTTATTATTTATTTACCATTAGTATTGCATCATTATTGTACTGGATATGTTGAGCTTCTCTTACCAGAAAGAACAACAATTAAGAAGTGTTTTGAAGGCAACTTTATTTGAAATTGAAATCACCTTATCACTTAGCACTTAAATGTGACAGGCTAAATTTGAATATGGCTGTAAAGCTACCTGCGTCAGTCAGTCAGGCAGAATCAGAGATACAGTTGCAACATTTTTTATTTTTACACATCAAAGTTTGTTTACATGTGTTGGGGAGTGCTACTGCATATGTGAAAAAATTCTATGAAGCCTTTCGTGGCTCCGAAATCTGATAAACTGCCTCAAGTGATGTCACTTGAGGAAGCGTTGGTTGGGGCTGAAGACTCCATCGCCAACGGTTCAGTCAGAGATTTGGGTGTGTTATGCTTGTAGCGGCTAATGTGGGTAAAAACGGTGAAGTTCCCCTTTAACTGATAATAAACATCCTCGTTAGTTGCTGTCCTATTCCTGTTTTGTAAGGAAGAAACTTCCAGCATTAACTTCTTTTCCAACTCAAATGTTATTTCCAGGTCGAGGTGGTGCTGCAAAAACAAATTTAGTCGGGCTTCTTTGAACAGTACATGTTTGCAGATTCAACAAAGGGCTGCGTTATGGTTTCCAATGTGCACTCCCACCGGCTTGCAGTGTAAATATATGAACAATATGAAGCCCTAACAAGCACACACAATCCTGTGTGTTTTGTATGTTATCTTTGTCTTGAGTTTACCACCACCTTCAGTTTACTGTATGTCTGGAATGTGAGTTGTCTTCTTTGCAACCAGAGCTCCCATAGCATGGGTCACTTCAGTTGTTTAGTCAGTATGACATCCGGCTTTGCCTTCATTCAGCTCCTGCTCAATCGAATGCCGGCAAGCCTGAACACAGGGGGAGTGTTGGACAAATAGACAGACAAGAAGGAGACAGGTGTTTCCTGGTGTGTTACCTGGAGGCTGTGCTGTCATAGGAACAGCTGGCAAAAGGATGAGGTCATAGCTTTTCTACCTAATGATAATACACCCTTACACACACACACACACACACACACACACACACACACACACACACACACACCCCTGGCTATTTTGCGCAAGATGTCTTATTTAGGAGGGCTTCCCTATGTGCATTATTCAGTATTCATGTACAAAATGTTATATGTGAAGGGACAGAAACTCCATTTACATATCAGTTTTTGTGGAAGCTTTAATGAGAGTGGTTTCTCTCAGAGGACAATTAACCAAGCGTAGGCTGTACAATTATATTTGGCTATGTAATTAGAGATGGGATTGAAATGCTTTTTCCCTTCCCACTTGATTAAACGGTTGCTTACATTAAGCTGTGGTTACTCAATCAGGCCCAGACCTTTCCATTATCCCTGAATACTTTATATAACCTGATTCAAACGCACCCAAATATAAACCCAAACCTCTACTTTCAGTTCAGTTCGATGGCTTCGATTTCATGCAACAGCTAACATGCCCATTTTCCCCAGAATTGACCTGTTTAATTTACTGTCTCAAGTTATGTGCTGCTCTCATCCACACGTTTGACTTTATTCATAAACCAAACCTTAAACTTATTGTGTGTAACTCAGCTTGGGCCTGTACAAAGCCGAGTGCTTTCAACAATATTAAACATGGGAAATTTGTCAGACTTAACAGATTAAACAAAAATTATGTAACAGGTTAATCTTAATGTGAAAACAGCTGCTTGTTTATTGCAACCAAAACTGCTCTTTTACAACCTAGATGACAGATGTTGAATTAAGTTACATGGTAAATGTGATGGATTAAAAAAAGCAAAAGTCAAATTAATTCACTAATACTGTATTTCTCCTGCCAACTGGGACATTACCAGGCCATTCATTTAGTAGCTACCATCTAAATGCTACCTAATTGGGATACAAAACATATATTAAATGCCATTTAAAACATTATTATCACTAATGTTACTTTTTTTATCTTAATTCACACAAAATGAAAATTAACCCCACATTTTCCTTTGAATTATGACGCAATGCTCGTAGTGTTCAGCGTGTACTTTATGTATTGTGCCAAACTAACTAACACTCTCGCTGTGGATGAGCTGAACTTGTTTCTGCAGGTCCTGTAAACACACACACAGCCAAGACCTGCTGCACTGGCTGCTGCTGCCACACCTGAGCCCAACTGTCATAACCGTTGATGCTGTGACACACACACTAAGGGCAGTGAAGCCTCAGGGGGCTCTTGCGGCACACTAATGTGCACTTCCACGCTCCGTCTTTCTCTGTTAGATTCACCATGTCCCAAGTTCATCCAAGTCTCCCCTGGGTGCTCACACACTCTAGTTATACACGTTTTTTCTCACACACACACACACACACATACACACACACACAGTGGCGAACACACACACTGTAATTTGCAGGCGTGACTTGCTCGCAGTCAGCTGACTGCTGACTATCTTTGGGAGAACTTTTTGTGTTCTAATTTTAATCTTTTTGATTTTTGGCTACAACTTATAGCCACAAGATTTGGCATTTGAAGTATGTTAGGGGTTTTATTAGTTGAATTTTGTGAAGTAGGGCAGTAGCAGTGATACAGTAATATTTACTGATTTGATTTAAAGTACATTGTGTTATGTTATTTTTATCTCACTGTCAGTGAGAACAGTTTTATTGACTTTCTATTGAAGAACTGGTCCTGATTTAATTTGTTTACAGCGTTCTCTGTGGATAATCCAAAATAACAGGTACACCATTTCTGAAGCTGAGACGTTTTGGTGGTCTAGTGGTTTGAGACACTGACCATATCATTACAATGTCCCAAGGTCAAGGTTCAAGTTTGGCTGGTGACCTTTGTTGCATGTCATTCCCCCCCCCCCCCCCCCTCTTATTTCATGTCTTCTCTCTGCTGTGTGCAGTCTAATAAATGCAAATTGTACTTAAAGATACATCTAAAATCCTGGGCAAATAAAATTCAAAATATCAGCATGGCCAGACACCACCAGAGGCACGGTAAGGGAGATTTTTTTTGTAAAATGTAAAAACCAACAGCTATTTGGTGGCTTTAGTTTTTAGCCACGCTAGCGCTGTGGCTCTAGAGGTGGGAGAGTCTGTCGGCCAGTTAGTCCACCACTTTGGTCCACTTTGTGTCCCTAGAGGATGAATCCTAATAACTTTGGTGATCGTCAGATCAAAATTTCAGTTTATGAGCAAATACCTGCATAACTAATGACATTCCCAGCTCATGCTCAGCTGTGTTCTGTGTTTAGTGCTAATTAGAAAATGTTAGCATGCTAACAGGCTGAGCTTGGATGGAATACATTAGCATTGTCATTGTGAGCATGTTAGCATGCTGACATTAGCATTTAGTTCAAAGCACTGATGCACAGCCTCACAGAGCTGCTGCTAGCATGGCTGTAGACTCTTGTGGACATTAGCAGAATGTGACACCATACAGGAAACTTGCCTCTGCCCACAGGAACTGCTGTAAGCTATAGATCAAGGAACCTCCTCCTCTGAAGATATACATCAGACGATGCATATCAGGACAGTTTGTCACATGACTATGTTGCGCTCACTTAGTGTTTGTTTGTGTGTCTGGCCATCAGACAGCTTAGAGTGTTAATCTCTTCAGATAAGCCCACTGCTTCACCACCAGCACTCCAACTTCTCCAGCTCAAACACACACGCTGTCATGTACTTCCCTGTGACAAATATCCACCCAAATGACCAAAATCATTAACATGCATGCCAGAATTTTAGCTAGACATGGGAGTTGCAGCTGTAATCTGCATTAATTTATTATTTTAAAGTGATTTAATCCCTTGATTCATTCCATGTCTCTGCTGTTCTCCACTTTGAACTGTTATTATCTCTATTTTCCACATTTCCATTTTTGTATGAACAATGTGACGTGTATAAATACTGGAAACTGTGCAAGGGCAACACTGACCTCAAGCTTCACACCCAGCTAAATTTCCAACACAAATGCTTCTTGCATACTAAACTGTGAACCTCTGGCCTCCCTCTTTTCCTCCCTCTTCCTCCTCTCAGGGCTTCATCCTTCCCTTCCTCCCTCTCCCTCATTCCCTCCCTGGCTATCACACTCCTGCTTTCCAACAAATACACAGTGTGACTTGCTTTTGCCTTTAGAGCTGCAGGATGTCTGGAGGCACAAGACAGACGTGTTTTTTTTTTGTTTTTTTTTAAAGACAATATTGTGATTGTGATAATGAATTTCAAGATGCATGTTAGGAAGATGATTAAGTCTTCAACAATGGTCAAAAACATATCGGGGTAAGAGAGCAAACTCTTAGAGCAAGGGCAAGAGAGGAAAACTCCATCACCTTCTGAATTAATCTATTTAGAAATAGATTTTTGTGAAGTTGATTTAATGTTTAGCCATGTATTGTGTGTTGGACTAGTTTACAGCAGTAGGACTCTGCCATATGTGCTCTCAATGAACTCTTCTCTCTCATCCTCCTCCTTCCCCTCATGTGTCTGATGTCTGTGTGTTTGGCAGTGAGTCTGGCCTCCCAGCATGCTCTCACATGCTCTTTTATCCATCAGTCGCTTCTGGCACTGTGGGGTCGACCACCCTCCCTTTCTCCTCCACCTGCTTCTTTATCACTTTTTGCCTGACCATCTCTCTACTCCCCTCCTCCTCCTCTCCTCCCTCCTGTCTCTTTCTCTGGCTGTCCACCTCCTTCAGTCTGTCTCTCTGCTCAGAGGCTTTCTTGGCTTTTTGTCTGTCTCGTGGGGAAGGGGTGGCGTCTGTCTCTCTTCTCTTCTTTCCTGCAGTCTCATCCCTCAGAGAAAGAGATGAAAAGCATGAGTGTCAGCAAGGGAACTGAGGCGCTGTGACACCCCCACCCCCAAGGCAGCTTTACTATTGTCAGTGGGATGATGAGCACAGAGTTCACTGTTTTGTATTTAGCTGCGTTCTAATATGATCATTTTGCAGCACAATCGTCTTGACCTAAATTGTCATGACATGCAATATTATCTTGATAATTATTCAGTGCTAAAATTTAATTTAATTTACAATAATTCAGTGGCTTGTAACATTAACTTTTACTTTATTCATGTATTTTGTGTATGTTTGTATAAGTTGTGTGTAAAGCGTGTTAGAATGGTTTGATCTGTTTTAAAACATTTATAAATAAATTATTATATAAAACTTATGAAACAATGAGTTGAATAATCAATTATTTGATTGAAAGACCAATAATCTAACAATTTTAATAACCAGTTATTTGTTTTAGTCATATTTCATGCAAATCTTTTTCCAATCATAGTACATTTCATATTTTTGTGATATGAGCTGTAGTTTGGACCAAACAAACCATCTAAAGACGTCACGTTGGGGTTTTAGGAGTTTTTGAGACATTTTTTACTATTTTCTGACATTTCAGACAAAATAATTAATCGTTAGAATCCAGAAAATAATGAAGTGAATAATTGCAGCCCTACAATTACACAGTATATTTTTCTTTGCTGTCTGTTTCCAGGCCAACAGTGTGAGTTAGCAGTGACAAGGACTGCAGTGTGAGGTGAGCTGCAGCAAGTGAATAAAAATAAGATAAAAAAATAAGATATTAAAAACCCATACACTTTTGTAAGAAAAGTGTTTTTCATTTATATGAAGTATGTCGTTAGTATTTTATTTTTTTACTTTTATCAGTAAGTCATCGACATTAATTTGGAGTCATGGGTTTACTACAGAAAATAAACTTTCTCACAAGCAAATCCCATCATTCTCGTCGCCCTCAGGATGAATTGTAATAAGGTTAACATTTTAATTTGTTCAATACTTCGGTTTATGACCAAATATCTACAAAACTAATGACTTTCCCATCAGCCTCAGCTGTACTTTGTTTTTAGTGCTAATTAGTAAATGTTAGCATGCTAACATGCTAAACTAAGATGGTGAACATGGTAAACATTATACCTACTAAACATCACCATGCTAGCATTATCACTGGGAGTATGTTAGCAAGCTGATGTTAGCATTTAGTTCAAAGCACCACTCACAGAACCACTAGCATGGCTGTAGACTCTTGGACTCTTAATCTTGTTACTAAAAGACATAAATCTCTGCAGATTTGAGGTTTTCACCCGGCAACACTCCTGTTTTAAATAGGCTCGGTTTCATCCATGTGGTATTTAACACAACACAATACAAAACAGTGGAGACATACTGTAGGGAGTGCAGTGAAACAAGTTATAGTCCAGTGAGTTTATCACTTTAGTGTCTCTCTGCGTCTCTCGCTGCTCTTCGTTTACCTCTCCCTTCATCCCTCCCTCTCTTCTCTCCGTCTTTTGTGCCAGGTTGGCTGTTGTCATCACTCAGGCGTCTCAGGAATGCCTTCAGATGTTTTCTTTCTATGACTCTGCTGCGCACACACACGCACACGCACACAATCTCTTGGACACGTATCCTTTCTTGTGCACATAAACAGCATGAAGAAGACATTGTTTTGACTTCAGGTGGAAGTCTGTATCTAACCTTTGTACTCGAATCCCTTCGCAGTGAACCGATCCAGGAACAGCTCATGTCTCTTTTTCTCACGTCTATTTTCATGCTTCGCGCTTCACAGCAAAGCAGCCATGCAGACCCATTTCTATCGCTTTCCTTTTAAAGTTAGCACACAGACACACACACACAGAGGAATAAAATACAGTGAAATCAGTGTCGTCCGTCCAGCTCTGCAGTCTTTCCATGAAGCTCATTTAGGCAGATACCCCAGACCTGTCAGGGCAATTGCACACACATCTCTACTCGGGTTGCTTTCACACACACAGACACTCATATAGTCTAATAACACTCATACAGAGCATGCAGACTTCTCACAGAAAAATGTACAACACCAAAGAGCTTGATTATCGTGTGCTAGTTTATTCATCTCTAACTTGTGATTGGCTTTTTTCATCTTAACTAACATTTAGCGTTATCATTGGCATCAACATCTGCAGAACATTTTGCCATTGAACTAACCTCTGTTGTTCAACCACATAACCATAAGTGTGACACGATTACAGACACTCTTTATCTGTGTGCATCAGCAAAGTACAGGGGTTGATGTGGTGCTGGGAAGACTTTGGTAGTTTCGGTTCCTAATCTATAGATATAAATACACTTCTTTCTTTTTTTTTTCATTTTTAAAAAGTGACATTGTAGGTCAGTGTGTTGTCTTTGTCCCTGTCCCATAATCAGTATAACAGGATTAATACCAGAAACATTTGTAATAATTTTAGATAATTTAATGTAGAAAGAACCTTACAGCCAGTCAAAGTCAAACCCACTTTGAGGACATGCTGAGGCCAACTGTTCATCATTGTTTTTAGGCTTTTTTGTCTCTCTCTGTTGTTACTGTACAGCTTAAGAGCATTTTAGAATATTAACTCTTGTTCTTGTAGCGGTTGAGTGCACTTATTATAAATCACTTTGAGGCAATCTGACGAGGGCTGAAACTGTTATTTTCATTATTAAAATATAAATGACGATATGATACATACAAATGCAGATTATTTTTCCGATTAATTGTTTTGTCTGTAACATGTCAAAAAATAGTACCAGTAAAAATTCATGTTTAATCAATTACGACACTAAATCTGATGTGAGCCTGCATGCTCACTCAATCTTCTCTGAATAAATAGATCTTAAAAAATGAAGCCATGTCATGAAGCCAAATATTCCAGTTGAGGCCGGTGTGTGTCACGTTCCCACCTGGATTCATTTCGAACTATTACTGAAAGGGTTACATCTGTATTCTCAGCTGAATCAAAACGGTTTGTTTTTTGTAAGCTCCTCCCACTGCATGTTGACCTTTTTTGTACTGGTGGATGAGGATGATTGACAGCTGGTGTTGGCTGTTTGTTCCTCTCCTTTGCTTCCTTTTATCTCTCTATTCCAGGAAAGGTTCAGTGGTTATGGATATGGAGCCACTTCACCCTGGGCAGACTGTGTTTACATTCCCAGCTGGGAATGTTTGTCATTTAAACATCTCCCTCTGTCCACTGAGGTCTCTTTATGATTGATCCATCCTTTGCTCTTCCTCTCTAAACATTTTCAGGCTCCCTGGGTTTCAGCCATTTTACCTGTTGCTGCTCTTACTGCTACGTTTGTTGAGTGCAGGGCCGCAGCTAATGATTATTTTCATTATCAATAAATTGTTTTATCTATAAAATGTCAGCAAATGAAGACAAATGGCAGTGACAGTGTCCCAGAGCGCATGGTGATGTCTTGTTTTGTTCGACCAGCAAACCAAAATCCAAACATATTAAGTTCACAAAAGCAGCAAATTCTCACAATAAAGAAGCTGAAACCAGCAAATGTGTTGCATTTTTTCTTAAAGAATTACTCTTTTGAAAAACGAATAATCGATTATCAAAATAGTGTTTCGATCAAGACTAAGCAGTAGAGCCAGGCCAATATTAGCTTAGTGCAGTCAGTATTGGCATTTATGTCTGAGGATAAATACAAAGAAATTGCAGCACAGAAATTAGATATGTTTGACCTTGGAAACACAACTTGAAAGCTCAGGAAAAAGCGAGTAAGTGAACCTTGTGTTAGATTTATTTGTTTTTTAAGTAATTTAGAAACGATGTTGCTGTTTCGTAGTTTTTCAACCAGAGAGCACTGACAAGATTATTTTCCCCTGTAAAAATTCCCATTCGGTGCATATCTTAACCAAATTCACAGGATCCCTATCAAAAATGTTACCCTCTATTGGCTGATATATTGTCACAAGATTTCTAAAACTTGAGCAGATGCTAAAAAATGTTTCTGGGGTTTGTCTGAGACTTTATTGAACTAGTCTTGTCATCTAGTGTGTACCTAAGATAATCAATAACCTAGGATGGTATGAAGCCCTTTACGTGCTTTAGAACATATTGTACTGTTCCCCTGGTAGGACTGATTGATTGCAGTCATGTCAAACAGATTCTAAACTTTTTAATGTGTTTTTTTTACCAGACGATTTATGCTGACGTTGACAAACTCGGATGAATATTTTCTCTGGAATGTTTTGCACCTGATGTGGCACCACACTCCATGTCATGAATTTCTGTAGTGGCTTTGTTTGTGTGTGTTACAGTGTGTGAGCAATAATCCAGGTGGCAATCAAGTACCCCGCCCAAGGTTTGCATAACAAAACAGCAGCTTCCTGACAGTGTATGTCAGGAGAGGGAGGGAAACAGATGAGGAAAGAGATTTTGAAACAAAGCCTCCCCATTTTCTCCCGTTAGGCCTTCTGTCCATCAGTTGATTTTTTTCGCTCCCTCTTTTCCCTTACCTGCCATCTCACTTATACTGTTCAATACAAAGTAATATGTATAAATATTGGAGTTGGTCTACTCTGTAGAGAGGGTGAAGACCGTAAGACGGAGTGAAAGTTGCAGATTGATAGAACAGAGGAAGTGATGCATATGAACACAGCATTTTCATTCATTCATTCATTCCGGGTTAACGCCACGGTCCTGTTTCCCAGCTTCGACACGAGTCAACGCCTCAGAAAAGCAGCGATTTTATCACATTTGCACCCTGGATCGGCACATCTCAGCTGTCTCCTGTCTGTATGGTGTGTCCAGTGTGTGCTACACGAATTGAGTGAAGCACATCAAATGAAACATGATTGCACACGACCGGTGTGTGTTGCACTTCAGCCTCATTTTTATTTGTTGTCAGAATTCATAAGTAGTGTGTAAGATGAATGAGTTTGGCCATCATGTTTGTCTTGTCACTGAAAAGCTGGATGCAGCTCAAAGAGTAATATTTCCTCCACGACTGCCAAGCTGTCGGCCTCGTACGGACCAGAGTAGAAGAAGTGAAGTGGCCAATAGATGGTGAAAACAATGGCTGTCAGGTTGAGCCAAGTTTATGTATCCAGATCCAGCTGCCATAATAGAAGCAATCTCCTTAAATTCAGTGTTTTCTGCCAAAAGCACCTTTTGTTTTACATGAATTTCAGTTTGAGGGTGAGGGTGGTGAGACTAAAGGTTGAAGTTGGAGGCAGACAACCTCAGTACGGTTCTGCTTTAAACCAAGGGGAAGGTGGGAAGAAGGGGGAGGCCGAGACTAGGGGAGTTAGGAGGGTCAAGAGGAAGAGCCTATGAAGATGGAGAGCGATGGATAGGAGGTGGTTAACATGGTCCTGCCCTCATTCTCATGAGTGTGTTTGTGTACATGGGTGTGTTTGGGGGGGGCCAAGTCACCGTGTCCCAGTTTTAGCTTTCTCTGATTGTCTTCTTTTCTATTTCTGCCTCCTCCTACTTCTGATAATATATGTTGTATAGAGCTGAAACAACAGGTGCCCTATTTACATCTGTGTTTGCTAGCTAACAGTGTTCTTCTTCCCTGCCTTTTTTAGTGCATTGCATTGTTTCTTTGCGCATTATCATCACCAACTGTCAGTCAACACAATATAGAAAACTACATTCCCATAAATCCCCAATAAGCCTCTTGTTTCTGCTGCTTATGTGAAAAACAACAACTGAAGAGAGACTGGAAAATGAGTGAAAAATGCTGTTTTATTACTATAGATATGTAAAGGCTTCAGTCAGTAACTACTTTTCTCAGGAGCTATTTTGATAAACACTTGACTGGCACAGTTGTTGCACATTGTATTTGTGATGCGGTTGTTGAGTCATTGCTGTTCTCTGCCCCATTTCTATCTCCTTCCTTCTTTCTCTGCTTATTTGTCTGTTCTGTCTGCTTCAGCCCTGTGACCCTCTCAGCTGTGCCTCACCCGTCTCTCTCCTCCCTCTCTTCCTGTCCCCATGTTGCTCTCTTTGTTGGACTCGTCTGTCTTTCTCTCTCTTTCGGCCCCTCGCTAACCACTTCTCTCTCTATCGCTTTTTCATGAGCGTGACTGGACAAAAACTGGCTTTTGCTCTTGCTGCCAGTGTATATTTTTTTCTCCTTTGCAGATGGTCGGCCCACTTGCTGATGACTGTCCATTTGTATTTGAGTTTTCTGCGCTGCTAGCAACACACTTGTACTGTACCCTGAAAAATAATGTGTTCTTGAATTTAACAGTGTACGTTTTGATTACTTTTAAGGTCGTGGTGTTTTCCCAACACATAAAGGCCCGTGTTAAACCCACCTTTCCTTTGAAGGAAATGTAAATGTTTGGTTTTTATTTCCCTCTTCCTCCTTGTCCACTCTATTTCTGGTCTTATTTCGCCTTGCTCCCTGTCCCGGCCTCTCTGTGATGCAGTCGGTCAGTTTGACATGAATAGGAAATGGTATTTCCCTGCAGGTTCGTCTTTTCAGCAGAATAATACAAAGTGACCCATGTGGCAATGGAAGACGTCTACAGGAAGGGATGTGCAAGTTACTGTAAATCCATTAGAGAAACCCTTTACAGACTCATGCTTCTGTTATACTTTACGTGTGTGTGTGTGTGTGTGTGTGTGTGTGTGTAAAAGAGAAACCTGATAGCTTCAGCATTCCCAGCCACACTACATGCAGTGTTTTACATGACATAAGTATGCGCATGTGTTTTCCTAAGCGCCAACATGGCCTTTATTGCCACAGCCTGTGCAGCCAGGCAAGAAGAACTAAAAATGTTCACACCATATATTTAGTCAGTTTAGCCAATCCTACTGTATGTTGTTTGTTTCTGTTTTGCATGTTTTAATGATAGGCTGAAGTTAACGCCACCAGTTATCCACATCAAAGTCTTGGGGAGTACTACTGCGTATATGAAAAAAGTTGTATAAAACATTTTGTGACTCCAGTGGGAGCTGCGTGAAGTCTGCCTCAAGTGATGTCGCTTGTGTGGAATAAAAAAGATGAGATCTCTGGTTCTGCTGCATTAATTTTGATTTGTCTGACAATGTTACAGAAGTCTCTTTTAAAATGTCTTTAGATTCCAATCAAATATTTTTTTATTATTACAATGCCCTTTTCTGTTATTTTAACCTGGGCTTGTAAAGTTATAGGATGATTAACAGACTGGTATTAATGGATTAATTAATTGGTATTTTTTTCAACCTGAGTCTTATTCTCTTAATTGTGTCTGTTCTGACCATCGATTATGCTAATTTTGCATGGGCCACCTCCGTTGTAGAGATTTCGGCAAAACGAGTACTGTATATCAGGCGCAGGCTCCTAACATGTAAGAAATCATTTCAAAGTCTTTTCTCTGAGTCCGATCCAGGATAAAATAAATTGTGTAATTTTCCTCTAAAAACATTATCAGAAAGCATCTGATCAGTACCTGTCCTTAGCACCTTCTAGGTAGCCTGGATAATAGGAGAAGTATAGGTGATTTAAGTTAGTTTAGTATGCCATGTAGATATGTTTAGGTCTGAAACGGCCCACATATAAAATATATCATATTTGCCCCTCATCAATACTCCTCATCTGTTGCTGTAAGAGTCATCTACTGTCTCATTTTCATGCTTTGTTCCTCTAAAAAAATGCTTCCAGAACTTTTTCTTTCTTCCTCCTCATCTGTTGTTAGCTGTGACTTGGAGCCAGAGCTCGTCTGTCCTTCCTTCTCTCCTGGTAGAACAAGCATCCAGTCACAGTGCCATAATCAACATCTCACACCAATGTCGAGTTTGGAACAAGTGTAGTGGAGCCCTAAGAGTACACAGATCACACCCTCTACAATAACACAGGCTTCAGTCAGAAATGGGCCTCACTCCCCAAGAGACACATCCTCATGTTTCACTGGAAAGTGAGAGGGGTTTTGTGTGTGTGTGTGTGTGTGTATTCATTTAAAGTGAATATCTGTCCTCCTATTTTTGTCCATGTCATGTACGCTTGCACGACCATGCCTTTCCATGACCTCTGTGTGGACACTATCTCTGTACTGAGCGTTCACTCAGTAGGAAAACTCCAGGCATTGCCCTCACAATGGCTGCTCACACAGTCTGATTGAATTAGCCTCGCTTGGTGCCGTTATCTACTGAATTAGCCCGTCATTACTTCCCTGGACACTGCTGCTGAATGCTCCTCCGTGGGCTAGTTCACTAACAAGCTGCACGGGATGAGTCATTCATGCCCGTTAGCTGTCGCCATCCTTGTAGTGTTACACTGGGTCAACAACTGAAGGGTGAAGTTGAGTGGTGGTGGTTGTATTGTATTAGCATATCCTGTCAGCTGAGCTCAATTCATTGACGAGGTGTCTAAGAAACGCGTTAGTTTCTTTGTGTGACTGGTTTGTGATGATTCATCGGCTGTTGATTTTCTACGCTACTTACATATGTGTGTCAGGACACACTCTGTCAACATCAGCTGCGTCTTTAATACTGTGTGTTGTGTAGTGACAGAAGACATGTTCCCACCAATTGAACAAATGACACATCCTGAAGGGTGGTGCACTGATATGAGTGGACAATTGGCTGTTGTATTTTTAACCAGATATTGTGCTCTTTGTGCCCGTGTTACAGTCAGGAGTTAGTCAGGAGTGATCGTAACTACTGATTTCTGTACAGTACAGGTTATCTTAAAAGGGAGGTTGAGGGTTTTAGAAGTGATGATAGTGAATTCAAGTTTCAGTTTTCAATCAGAGCTCCGAACCTGCCCAATCCTTGATGTCCAGATTTATTCAATGCACTGGAGAAGGTTTTTTGGCCATCCTGTTTGTAAGCTTTCACAAAGCGTTTATATCAGGCTTTTGACTGGATATAATTTAAAGAAAAATCATTTCAACCTAATTGTAATAAACTGAAAAAACATTTCGTTTTATTGGTCATCAGTCGTCAGCTTGTCGAACCTGCTGAACTCTGTCTGCACGGAGAGAGTGTCCCTGTCAGTCTTAATATATTCTATTTAGAGGAGAGGAAGGGCCAATTAGCTTTAGAATATAGCTTTTCATCAGGGAAACCTAAGCCTAAATATTACAGCGAGACGAAGAGTCTACAGCCATGCTTGCGGCTCTGTGAGGCTGTACGTAGGCACAGCAATGCTTTGAGCTAAATGCTAATGTCAGCATGCTAACATGTGCTCACAATGACATTTCTAACATGCTGCTGCCAAGCAGGTATAACGTTTACCGTGGTCACCATGTTAGGTTAGTGTGTTAGCATGCTAATAATTGCTAATATGCACTAAATGGCAGAGGCTGGTGGGAATGCCATTAGTTTTACAAAAAAGTAACTCCTTTTGTGAGTTCTGCTTAAAGTCGGAATGATGATGTGGATAAGATAGGGTATGAGGGGAGTAGAAGAACTCAAACAACCTCTTTGCAGTTCAGTTACACAATCAGTTGGCAGCAAGGCCACAGCTCAGCAGAAACACAACAAGCCACAGTTAGACTCAAACACTCTTTTAGGCAACAGCAGTCACTCCCACTGCGACCGATGCTGTAAGTGTAAGCAAACATTTCATCAGTGTTTCTACTTACAGTGGCAGATGTGGATCACATGCACACGTTACACAAGGAGGTGGATGGAGACAGAGAGGATTCACTGTGGCTGCAGTGAGCTTTCTCCTCATCTTCATCTGGCTGTTGCTCTTGGGAGTGTACATGGATGGAGGTCACAACCAACTTTCAAGCCCAAAAAACAGGCAGCCAGTCAGATTAACAACAAACACATACAGAGTCTCATACAGACGAGACGCAGCTAACATCGATCGAAGCTTTCCATCGAGGATTCTCAAAGATATTGAAGGTGGTGCCACACAATTATGGGTAAAGTTATAAAAAAGTATTGTGATCGTTATTGTATTAATTATTTTACAATTCCGTTGGCATCCTTAGTGTGTGTCAACATTTTGAATATCTACAGCCAGCAGTAGATCAATAATCATGATTTGTCATACTGTCCAAGTAATGATGAAGAATGCCTCAGTTACATACAGTATTTGATCAACTGGAATTCATTTTGGTTTATAAAGTTGATCCCAAATAATAGAGCCTTGATTTTAAGTTTTAAATTCAAATTCTAAATGTATTATTTCTTTATTGGATCACATAGTATCTGGTTTTATTAATGAAATGGACAAACTATATGCTGACATATAGACATACTGTAGATCTCATTACACTCATTCAGCAGATTGTCCAAAATCACTTTTCCTACATGCATCCGGAGCTTTACCACCTGAGCTACTACCTCCCACTTCCAGCCACTTCCTAGAAAATTCTTAGCACTTTCTTAATGTGTAGTGATTATTTTGGCCGTACATGATATTGATAATTATTCTAAAGGCCACCGGACTTTGGCAAGTGAGCTGAACTGTTTTCAGGTACAACAGACAAGCTAAAGGAAATACATTGAGTCGTTACTGCAGGTTTCACCAAAGCTACTAAAGAGAGATTAGCCGTAATTAATTGTAAAGCTCTAATATAGAGCAACCGTTGCCATGAACTTTACAGTGTTGGTGTCTGCCTGCTTATAGCCAGTAAATTACATCTAGTGTCTGCTCACTCTAATTTCACAAAGTCTTATCTTTTCAGATTACAGGAAGTGAAACTCCCCGTCTTTAGTCGGTGTTTCTTTTCTTAAATAGCCTCACACAGGTCATCTGAAGAGAGAGATGAGTCGGCTTTATATGGAAAGACAAAAAAACCCACTAAATTACCACAAAATTACAGACATAATTAGTCCACTCTGTGTGCTCAAATTCCTCTGCTATGACGAGAGAACACATTTTCTATAAAGCAGTCTATTTTCCCAGAACTTTTCTACATCCTATTTTCTTTGATCATCAAAGTAATCTAATGAAATCCAATCCCACCCCTAATAAAGTTTAGAAATTAGTTTAGGTAAAAATTGATTGGAGGATAAAGTTGGAGGCTAGCATTAGGATGGTAACTCCACCCACTGCTTCTTAAATAGAGATGATATCATATTTTCAGATGAGGCTGTGACTGCATGCTGTAGTCTTTCTATAGGGGAAGGAGAATCACCACCAGGGTTTGTAGATATGGAGCCCAAAGGAAATAAGAGGTCAACCAGGCAGCAGAAATGCATCCCAAATAATCTTACTCTCTGGCTTTGATCCAATACTTAGAAAATGCATCCTTCCCTTGCTTCCACCCTCAAGATTATATCACCGACCCAAGTTAGAGCAACAAAGGAAAAAAAGAAAAGCTGTCACAAATTCACTTCAAGCCAGATCTGATTAACGATGCACATAAGCAGCCGAGGGAGACTTGACTTCATAGAGGCTTTCTGCCACACTGCCAAGAATTATTTACACAAACTTTGAGAGGCAGGATGTTTCCTCGATGTATAGAGCCTCTGTCCCTCTTTTCTCTTGTGTCTCACTCTCCACTGACAGCAGCAAAATCGCAGAGGAAACAGGAAAGGCCTGAGCAGGTCGGTGTCGGGACGGATATCCTCTTTCGGAGGCGTTCCCCCTCCTCCCTCACTTAACTCTCCCTCTCCCTCTCTTTATCTCTTTTTATCGTTTTTCACCCCCTCAACCCGTCTTGCTCTCAGTGTGGCATTAACGGTTTGGCCGAGCTCGGGAGCACACCAAAGATTTCTGTTCCTCTGTAGTTTTTTGGGTCATCACATCTGAGTGAACTATGTGTTGGCATGGCGACGAGGAGGATGAGGACAGCTCGGAGGTGAAGTGTTGCTGGCTTGTTTGTTTGATTTGTGTGTTCCTGTAATAGTGGGGTGAGTGTCTGTGTTTTCGAGTGATTAATGCTGTCTCTCCTGCTGTTGTGTGTGTGTGTGTGTGTGTGGTGTGTGTGTGTGGCTTGTTGAGTGTCCAGATCTCACTCTGTAGCTCTGCTAGAGGTGATTTTTGAAGAGACACAGGAAGTGATAGAAACTTAAGCTGGAGCCCGGTTGTTTACTGGTACTAAAGGGTATACTAGCGTTTTTTCATTTAAGTTCATGGCATTTCTCACCCAGTAGAGAAGGAGCGGTTCATGAGAAAAGAGGACAATGGACAGCACAGGTCATGGGACAGATTTGTAATTCGCTTTGATGTTTGTGTATAGTATTGAGTTTCAGCCCATTTGGCAGGCAGACAATCCTGAAACTGGCATTTCATTAATGGAACTTTAGTATCCCTAAAGCTCTTCTTGTAAGCAGGTTTGACAATGGAGATTTGTTTTGAAAAATTATAAACACTGGCTGAACAAGATTTTTGTCATTCCTCACTGCTCCTCCTTCATCTTTCTTCCCATCCTCCTGCTTCCTTTTCCAGCATTTTCATTTCATCACTACCGTCTCTCCCTCTCTATCTCTTTCCTCCCATTACTGCCTTATCCTGCTCACCATCTCTTCCTCTACTGTCTCTCACTCTCAACACCTCTTCTTGCCAGGCTGACTATGTTGTACGTCTTTAAGCTTTTTACTCTCATGGCAAAAATGTTTATTTTGTTCACAACCACATGGCCTAACTTCTTCATCCCTTCCTTCCATATTCCTTATTTTTCCCTTCCCGCTTTCCTTCTCCGTTCACCCCTTCCAGAGTGACCCAGATGGGCTGTCGGTTCTGGAGCAGCTCGGTCTGGACCAGAATTCGGATTTCTCCGACTCCAGTGTGCAGCAGCTTCTGGACGAGCAGCGCGAAAGGATCCGCAGAGAGATTCGTAAGGAGCTGAAAATCAAGGAGGGAGCTGAGAACCTGCGCAGGGCGACGACCGACAAGAGGAACGCACAGCAGGTTGGCCACAGTTACGCTTAGATCCTCTTAAAGCCCTTCATCCACCAGGACTGGTTAGAGTCCAAAAGCCCCAAGATATTTTGCTTGTCTAGTGCAGTGAAGTTTATATAGATATAGAGCCTTTTAACAGTTTTCCAACTGGTAATGGGTGATCTGAAATGGCACAGAGAAAGACACTTTACAAGGATACTGTATATGAGAAAGCATCTTTCATTAACAGAACATCAATAACAAGGCAGGAATAAAATGCTACGGTCACAGAAGTGCGCTGATTTTTAAGTTGGAAAGTCACTGAATTTTCATCAGTACCACTGCAGGAAACCAGTTTAATGACTACTGGAACAGTCACATATCAGTTCACCGGAACTGGGTAGATTTTCTGGTATGTTAAGTTCTTATCCTGTTTGCCCTCACAGAAAAATGGGACTTTTTTAAAGCCCCATGTGACCAATGTTTAGACCTTTGGTTACTCAGTAGTAGGCTCACTGAGCACACATTGTGAGGCAGGGCAGGAATGCCACACAGGCTGACACATTTACTTCCCGGAGCTGCCCGGTACAGCTGCTGGGCACCAGTTGCTAGAAGTGAGCAGCAATGCTCGAGCATTTGGAGGGTTAAATGCTTTGCTCGCGGGCAATTGAATCGATAGTGAGCACATACAGGAGCAGGACAAAACACAGCAAACAAAGGAAAAGGATCACCACTGTGATGTCATTACCCAACTCTGTTAAAGCATCTTTCTGTGCTTGAGACAAGTTACACCTTATATATGCTTTTGTATGCTTTAATGGATTTTTTTACATAATTTTCAACCTAACGACAATATGTGTCCAAAGATGCATTTTTGTGGGTTTTGTTTTTTTTGTTTTGTGTTTTTTTCAGAAAAGGAACATGAGTGAGACCTAAGTCATTCACTTTCCTGTCATTGTGGTTGATGGAGCTGGTAAAATTTAGGTCACGACTGCACCTGTAAAACTTGTGCAAATTACTTTAATTTTGTAAAAAAATTATTATTGCTAAGAAGCAATTTCCTGAACACTGCCTGCAATCTGGAATTGTAATTTTAGGATTGAAGCAACAGCACACTGAACATTCAAGTAGCATGTCTAGGTCATTATACTGGCTTCAGTCCGATAGTTTCAGGATGAGTTGGCCTAAAGTAATTACACCTGTTTGATTTGAGTGAACACAGAAATACGCCACCTTTAGCCACCCCACTACTCAACAGAGTACCCAGAGGCCTTTTAAGAACTTTTCAACAAGGGTTCACTTTGTTTTATTTAGTTTGACAGGTTTGCTGAGGCTTCTTGCCTGCTTCAGCTTGCAGAATGGGATTATGTTTGAATCACGCGCATTAAACGGGATTAAGACAGAAAGTCAACATCAAAATAGGAAATATTATAGCAACACCTTAAGAATTAACCAAATTTATTGGTATATAAAGTACAATACTGAAGGATAAATGTGTAGTAGAACTGGTTCAAAGTCAAAAGCTTGCCCTCTAGTTTCTCATGACATGCTTGCGTGTGTTGATGTTTATGTCCACACATTGTCCAGAGTTTCATAATTTACTTCTGATGTTTTCGCACACAAAAGATAAGATGCAGAATTGTACATTCTTCCCCATACCAGAAATAATGTTCTACTGTATTTGTCCGTACCTACAGGTGGACAGCCAGTTGCGATCTTCTAACCGCAGACTGGACAACCTACATGCTCAGCTGCAAGAACTGGATGCTCACATTGTGGTGAAGGGAGGAGAGGAGAATAAAGGTATGTATGTGAAAAACAGTCACCCCTGTTGTCAAATCTACATTGTCCTTCGGTTCCTTATGTCTCTGATATAACCAAGAAAGTTTCAGATTAGTGAGCAGGACTCTATGTGGCAAACAGGATTTTTGCATCAGTTGGTTAAGTACCTCGGTTTGTCAGGTATTAGATCCACCAGATACCATTATTTTATCAATATTTTGGCGTAGGGAAAAGAGGTGAGTTCCAGTCAGATTAGTGTGTGTCTCCATGGCAGTGAGACTAATCCAAAAGACATGAGAGAGGACTTAATTTTAGCTGCTGCAAAGTTTTTCATTACGAACACCATGACCGAACCAAGCTATTATTTGAAAGCCTGTTAAGTATAGTATTATAATATAATATATTATTATTATTATTATTATTATTATTTAATAAAATGAAATATAGTGTTTTTTGTATTTTTAAATAAAAAAGATTTTTAAATGAATGAGACTTTCTCTGCTTGAGCATGATATTTGTATAATGTTGGTAATGAATCATTTGTTAAATAACTTCACTATAAACTTTAATTATAGTGAATTTAGATTTGTTCTAACACATTATTGATAAATGGGGCCCACGACTTTTGAGCAGTGGAAAAATAATATTTCTTGATGATTCATCTTCTCCTATTCCATCTGGGTGGGACACCATTTGGAGAAGCCAAAGTGTTGCTTCAAACCTTCTGTCTGTTGCCATCTGGTAAATGCTGTAGTGAATCGTATTGGCAACAGTGACGGAGTCATCAGATCGGTTCCCATAATCCAGGATATTAACCCTGTACATGCTGCTACAGTGCAACCATATTATTTGCCATTTCATGAAATTCCCCTGACAGTATTTTCACTTGAGAGAGCACACCATGTGAACTCCCATTTTGTTCCTTTTTATATCATCTCAACCTTCTCCTTCCCTCCACAGATGAGTGTCCTCAGTCTCCGGGGGCCGAGAGTCGTACGTCAGCCCACAAGGAACGCATTGCTGCCCTGGAGAGACAGCTCAACATCGAGCTCAAAGTCAAACAGGGAGTCGAAAACATGATCCCCATCTACGCCAATGGATCCACCAAGGTACAGGACATTGACTTAATCCGTGGTTCAGTGAATGTGATTCTCATCTATGCCAAAACATCAAGAAGGGTAACACAGGGCAATGTAAAGGGCGCTTGGGTATGGTACACATTATACCCCCCAGCTGGCTGATAACTGACAGTGTGTGCATCTCCATGATCCATAACCTTGCAATCTGCTGACTCAGATGATGATCTCTAAATGTGTAGGAACTGTGACACACATTCCCTTATGCACACACTTCATCGCTTGATTACTTCAAAAATCCCCTCCCTCTTTTTTGTGCAGCAACTGTTTCACCTTGCCATTCGACCTTGGCTCTCATACCGCCACTTCCCATTCTGTTTTACTGCCTTAAAATACCTTAAAATACAAATTTAACGCCCATATCAATCAATTAACAGACTGGGAAAAAAGGATTAAGGATTCCTCTCTGTTGCTCAAAGTTTTCTTGTATTATAATATTCACCTTCCTGCTTCCCGTCTTGTGATTTGCTCCCTGTCTCGTCTCTGCTCCAATCAGGATAAGAAGATGCTGCAGACGGCCCAGCAGATGCTGCAGGACAGTAAGACCAAAATTGACATCATCCGCATGCAGATCCGCAAGGCTGTGCAGGCCACCGAGCACAATGATGACACACAGGGTGAGTCTGATTGGCTGGCTAATTGAGTGAATACAAAGTATAGCTGACACTTGGGTTAGAATGTGGTACCAGTAATGCTTTACACAGTTGTGACCGTGGTTTTGAACAAATGCCGCAACAAGTTTTAAATGCCAGTATAATTCAGGGTTCGTACTAAGTCTTTAAAGTTTGGAAAATGCGTAATTTTAACCATTATGTTTTCAAGGTTAGGAATATGTTTGAATTCGAATATACTCCTTGAAAAAGGCTTGATTTTCAACATAATCTGATGTTTCATCATCTACACAATCACTCATGTAAACCGATATCTTTCAATATTTGAAATGAAACGATGCCGTCGTCATATTTGTTTGTCTCCTGTCATTTATAGTAACAATTCAGATGTGATGATAAAGGCTTTGAGAGTCTGGAAATTTTTTGTTTAGGTATCTTGAAAGTACATGAAACGTGCTTGAAATTTACTCTTAAAAATCTGTACGAACCCTCAAAATTGTTTTTGTGGCGCTCGCTGGTAAATTTAGGAGACGATAACATTTAGATGTTCAATATTTGGTTGCACTGTGAAAAGTTAGCACTCTTGGATTTATTTCTGTTAAAGAGTAGCATCAGATGCAGGTAGCCAAGGTAAACAGTCAATCAGTTTTAAAACTCTTAAAAACAAATTTTTATAAAATGGCTTTTAATTAGAGTTTTTCTTTTTGTTGAATGCTTTTGTTCATTTACTGTGTATTTTCTGTTGTTTCTGTCAGTGAAGCACTTTGTAAACTTGTTTTTGAAAAGTGCTATATAAATAAAATGTATTATTATTATTATTATTATTATTATTATTATTATTATCTACAAAAAATACAGAGTAATTATTTTGACCAACATGCTGTAATTATTCCTAGCCTGAACATTTTTACTTCACCTGTCAGAGGAACGTTTACTAAACTGTTAATTTCAGACACCGCCTTTGATGACCAATACTCAGATAGTGTTATACTGTGTGGTTTATGACAGTTGGTCAGCTGGCACTGACAGGATACTTTGGGCTGGATCTTTTTTTCATCTCTTTATCTTCATGTGATCTGCGGTCGTGCTTTCTTTCTCTCTGCATGTTATACAGTTTGTCCTGAGCAGCAGCTGCAGACGGCAGACACACAGCAACATAAACAGATCAATAAAGAGCCGGCTCGGTGTTTTCACATCTCCCCGCCTTAGTTTTGTGGGGAGGAAGATGAAGAGGACAGTTAGGATTGATACAGGATGTGTGTGTGTGTGTGGGGGGGTGTGTGTGTGTGTGGGTGTGTGGGTGGGTGGGTGGACAAATGCCTGTGAAATGGCCCACCTGGCACATTAACACAATCAATCAAATTCACACACAGATGCATTTAAAAAAATAAAAACCTCCAACAAAAGGACCGGCAGATGAAAAGTCTCTTTCACATACAAACACATACACACACACACAAACGGTATTATTGTGCTGAGTGTCGACATAGAGAAGAAACATTGTCTGGGCAGGTGGTCGTTATATGTTGTAGCAGAGTGGTCAATGCCATTTCAGGGCAGGTGAATGAGTTTTGTGCAGTGAGTGCTGTGGACCATTACGGCCCCTCTGCTGGGAAAACAGGCCGATTGATTACGGTCACAAGAGGTGGATGGTTTGTTAAAATGCAGCAGGGGAGCAGGGAGAGAGCGATGGGAAGTAAAAAACAGATTTTAAAGATGGCGTATTCCCTTTGGGCCTATCTATTCCTTTTGGCTCATGTCAGACTGAGGCAGCTGATGGCCATTAAGAAAGTGGGTGTCTTTTTAAGGCAAAGAAGATATTGGCCATTTGGAAGGAATGATTATTTAAGGGTCTTACTTTATCCCTCTGTGTCCTCTATGTGGAAAACCTACTGGCTTTTTAAGGCTGTGAAGTTCCTTCCACTGCTGTAACGTGATTAAAAATAGTACTACCAATGTTAATGACCAGACTGAGCGGCAATGATTTTAAACTGAAAGAGGAACTCAGCCGATTTTAAACATCATAGTCTGTTTACAGGTTGTGCGGACTACTACTGCTTATCTGAAAAAAGAGGGAGCTGCCTGAAGTCCGATAAATGTCCTCAAGTGATGTCACTTGAGTCAGCGTCGGTTGGGGCTGAAGACTACAAGTTTGAAATTTAATAAAATCTGTTGGTGTGGAGTTAGAAAGAAGTGAACTTACCAGACCTCTGTAACCTGCTCCTCATCTCTGCTTGAGGCTAGAAGCTCGAGGCTACGTTAGCTGCTACTAGCATAACACACCTGAATCTCTGACTGAACTGTGGTCAAGCTGCATTGTGGGTAATGTAGGCTCCAGGTTTTGACAAGCAAGAAGAATGCGTGGAATAAAAATGGCATTATCTCTACATTCATTTTGCTCCTTTTTTAAAAAGTTCGACAGTCTTATAAGAGTGTAATGCTAAATCTGTGGAGTACTCTTTTAATAAGGTTTAGTTCTCCAAACCCTTAACTTCTATTATGCACAAATACATACAGAGTATAGGCCTTTCTACATTTTCTCTGTAGGTTATTAACTTCAACACTTACATTTTCTTCTTTTGTGCTGGTGATAGTCTCTCTCTCTCTCACTCTCTCTCACACACACACACACAGGGGTTGTGTGTATAGTGTACACAGACAATTTCCAGGCACCACACCCGGTGGAGGGGTCATTTAGCAGGGTCTGGGCTCCAGGCAGAACACCTTATTAGGAGATAAAAGCATGCACATTCATCTCCACCCCTACCTCCCTCTTTTCCTTTCTTTCTCCTCGTCTCTCATGCAGCGTTTTGAACAGCTCATGAGTCATAAAAATAATTTTCAGTGATTTTCCTCTGTGTCCTTTTGCCCTTCTTCTTGACTAACCCGGCATTTGGAAGTCAAATGCACCTTTTTTGACTATTTATCTGATTGTCCATTTCCATATCGGTGTGCTCCATGCATTTGTTACCCACTGTGAGAGGCTGCTACTGCCATTAAGCTAACCACTTAGCTGTAATTGTGCTTCACGGGTGCTGCTCTGACGCTGATCCCATGTCTGGTTTTACAAGTGAGGGGGCTTGAGTATATTTTTCCTTTTTGACTGATAGCATTGCACCTAATTTTCTGCTTTAATCTAGCTACCGTTACCAAGTCTTTCAATTTAAGGGGTAAAACAAGTGTCAGTGGCATTGGTTGCATTTCAAAGTGGCTGTTAGTCTGCAGCAGAGAGCAACTGGAAATATGAACGTGTATATATAATGTGAAAAAAATATAAATTTGTTCAGTTTTAGCCTTGCGATTTGTCCGAAGATATCCATATCATTTCTGTCTCTCCCCCTAAAGCATCTAAGCAGGTCTTGATTTATGAAATCATTTGTAATGAGGGCAGGTTTTTTCTGTTAACTTTATCACATCATGATCAGATAGGTGGCTTTTTTCCCAGCATAGCAAGCAACAAAAAAGGCAAGAGGTTCATGTTATAATATTATCACATCATTTATTTTCCATTCCATCTAATTAGGGGTAGCTGTAAAAATTCAAAATATTTTATATTGGGCAGCAAGCTATTATTAGTATAAAATTTCCTATGAAATCTAAAGTATTTGAGATATCACTCATTTGTTTGTTTTCTCTGTGGCTTAACAAACTTGTAACTTCATGCCAATATATTTTACTTTATATCTCAATAAAAAATGTCACAAAAAAGGAAACATTAAAAATAATAATGGAGGGTAACAGAGGGTTTTTGATTGCTCCGTTTGCTTTTGAAGATGGTAATGAGCTTTTAAAGATGGTAATGAAAAAGCCATTTGGAAATAATAATGTTGTTTACTGGGGAACACTCAGAGGCTGCTCACTTCCCTCCAGATGCTGCTAATGTTTTCTTTGTCTGACTCTTGTGTAATGCACGACATGCATTAAGGCATTAACCTAACTTAGTATGCCCAGGGGAGTTCCCTATAACACACTGTTGCCAAAACAAAAGACGCAGTCTCAATGTGCACCTGCCAAGGACAAGCTATAGAATATACAGTGGGGCAAAAAAGTATTTAGTCAGCCACCAATTGTGCAAGTTCTCCCACTTAAAA
>LKNJ01002160.1:0-18654 GCA_002120245.1 Maccullochella peelii | reverse complement strand
ACTGACAACAAACAACAAAAAATGGGAAAAGGAACAGCCACACACAAAGGTGTGGACACGGATGTCCTCGCATACATGACACTCGTCTATGCAAGTGCTATAAATACACAAAGATATTCAAATGTGTGCATGTACACCTGCCCACACACACAAAAGCTGTCACATGCACCTGTGCTTAAAAACACTTTGCTTTGATATCTCATACTTGAAAGGTTCAATCGTCCCAGTATGATGTCTGAAAATGAAATATGGGTGTGTAGTTTCCATGTTTTCATGTTTCGTGTGTGTGTGTGTTTTCCAGGTGACCTTCTTCAACCCGGTTATTGAGCGAGTTCCTCGCCTTCAGAGGCAGAAGAAGGTCTTTTCTAAGCAGCAAGGTGAGGAAGAGAGAGTTGAGAGGAAACACAGAAAAATATGCCGATCCTGGAAATAATTACTCTGTTTTTCTAATCTGCTGTCTTAGTACTGTTTACATAGATTACGTTTTGAAATGAACAAACCGCAGTTGTGCTGAAACTGGCTTAATCTTGAAAATGAACATAACCAGAAGAGAAGAACCATTGCCGTTACTCGGCACATTATTTTCATTTAGACCACAGCACCATCTAGTGGTAAATAAATACTCTTGTTTCTTCATGATGATATCTAAACAAAGATAGAAAGTACTTCACTTAAACAAGATGTATAAGATATTAAAATCAGGTAAAAACACAAAGGAGATTAAGCAGAAAAACAATTCAACCAAAGCCTGGAAAGGTCATTCAGCCACTTAGATGACTGATGGAAAGGACTAGTCCCTCTCTTTCCGGTGATCATGGAAGTTTTGGAATATCATTTAACTTCACGAGTGTATCCCAGGTTATTATAAATTCCGTTGGGAAATCTGATGATGTTGTTTTTTTCCATAACAACCCGACTGTTATAACCGGACATTTTACCCCTTTAAGATTTCTATTATCTGAAAAACAAGGAGAACACCATTGAAGGAACACAAATTTTAGGTTAAATATAGAGTTCTTAATTGGTCAGGGTGCTGAGGGTGGTATCTGATCCTGGACAGCAAATATCTACAACAGAAGATGTGATAATGGTGGACATTTAAAACTCTTTCCTTACAGAAAGTGGTGATGTGCATATATTAGCGACTATAAATGTGTGTACGTACGTGTGTTTCCAGGCAAGGCATTCCTGCGGGCTCGTCAGATGAACGTGGACATCGGGACGTGGGTGAGGCTGCTTCGAAACGCCATTCCAACTGTCAACAACTCAGGAACCTACAGTCCCAACGCACACAGCCTGACACTCAACTCCGGGTGAGACACACACACATAGCAAGCACAAATAAACAGTGCATAAGCCACACAAACACACACTCCACTTAATTGTACTGTGTGACGTTTGATAGCTGTCAGTCAGACTTTGCTATCAAACACAGCAGCCTTCCTTGAACCTTTTTTCCTCGTGTCTCCTGGCAAAGTAATAAAGCATGTGATGCTTTCTCCGCCCCACGTCTAACAATCCTTTTGTGTTTGTCTCTGTTCATTTGTCTGTCTGCATCAATGCGTTTGTTGGTCTGTTTGTTCGCGTCCGTGTGAACTTTCCAGGGAGGTCTCAGTGGAGAAGTTGAGTCTGGACAGCGACTCTCCGATAAGAGGCGATTACAAGAGAGACATGGACACACACACCCCGGTGAGACAGACGGAGAGAGAGCAAGCCCGGGAAATGGGGGGAGGTGTGTGTGTGTGTGTGTGGGTCTACTGTAGCAAATCCATTCTGGTAGCTGTGGGATGAAGGGAATCTCTCTATTTAACATGAAATTAAAGCCCAAGCCCTGTTCCACAAGTAAAGACAAACTAAGTTCTGCATTAAACACTAAGATATGGGATAAATCAACACATGGAAAATTGACATTTTGTCACTTGGATCAGTGAGTAATGTAATAATCCATAATCCAGGCAATAATAATTAGGTCAAGTTTGGACTATATTTTGAAGATAGACAAATTTTGCTTAGACATCTATTATTTGCAAACAAGAGAGAAAAAATTTTTTTTCTGAGTTATAGTCATTTGAGAATTTTCTAAAAGCTCCGATATGTCCGACTTGGCACAACAAAACAAATATGGACGCCTCATGTCGACCAAAGCCAGTCGTTTATCTATTAAATTTGGGTTTAAATACATTATAGTTTTATGACGTCAGTGCTTAGTATCTTTAACCCCTCACGCAGCCAGTTTGCAATGATACAGCTCTCTTGAGTTGTCTGTTGACGTGAACATGGAAATCTTCCCATCTCTACAGTCCTATGCTGCATTTTCAGGTCATATGGGATATATGACCTGAAAATGTAGCATAAGAGCTACTGAAACATCCATGTGTTCAGTCCACACCCACTTCCCCCTCTGTTACGGTGTCAATATCTTCAGAATTAGCACAGCTACTGAGAAGTTGAAAAGGTTGTTGAGCAGGAGGAGGTTTTCCTGTACAGTAGGAACTGCTTTGTATTTTCTTTGTATTTATTGGTTCATTTATTTTATATCTCCCACCCTAGCTCTGTAGGCCCATAGAGAATCCAGAAAGCTCATACTGAAAAGGGGACCTTGACTGATCATTATACATTACTGTAGATATGGTTAATATGATCACAACATATAGAAAGCAGGTGATTTGTGGGATTTGGACAAAAAGGAACAAAAAGTGAGTCCTACTCGCTGGAAAGATGTTTGTATGTCACGTCCAAACTGTTGTCATGAAATCACGTGTCCCATGTCTTCCATCCTGTGTCCTCTTACCTCTCTGTCTCTGCATGTCTCTCTGTGTCTTTTCCTTTGTGTCTCTTTCCTCTCGTGTTCCCCGTCAGGATCGACTGCCAGTCATCGAGCCCTTCTCGCCCCCAGACCTCACCCCCGAGTGCCCTGTCCGAACCCCATCTGTTAGCAGGTACATGCACATAAACACTTCATCCTTGTGCATTTATTTTTTACCTTATTCACATCATCACATTTTTTATATATATTTATTACAATATTGTCCTTTAAGTCTGCTATTATCTGTGTATATTCTTCTATTCTAAGTTTTATGATAGGCCTTTTTCACCGAAGACATTTTGACATGTCACAGGAGGAAAAGCACAGGTGTAATAATAATATTAATGATGGCTGACTTCCATTTAGCTGTTTTTTAGTATGAGAATATTAAATTTGAAAATACAGAGTTCTCTACCCACGCTCACAGTAGCCATGTCTGCCACGACAAATTATGCTGTTCTGAGCAGTTTGTTTGATTTTTATTCTGTTATTTTTGGCATCCACTATAAATGCTTCTGCTGACTGCGTGTGTCCGTCTCTCCAGTAAGCAGAGGAAAGGTCCTCTGTCTCTCCAGGACTTCAGGCTGATCGCTGTGTTGGGCAGGGGACACTTTGGGAAGGTACATTTTGGCGAATGGTCGGGTTTGTTTTTTTGTTTTCGTTTAATGAATGAAACTTTTAACTCGGAATACACAAAAAACTGTAGTGAAAGGTTTCGCAAACAGGTCAGTAATAACACAAAGAACAAAGGAGGAGAGTTCTTGATTTTAATATGCTCAACATGTGCACAAATCTGGGCACTTACTGGCAAACGAAACACAAAAAGGCTTGGACTTACAGTGTGTCCCTCAGGCAGCATCAAGAGGTTTATGCTGACGTATTTATAGAAATAAGGAAAAAAACAGCAAGTGACGTGATAATTACGCCACAAGCAGAAAACCATACATGCACGACAAATTGTAAATAGCCTTTTTGGTTTCTTTATGACATCAGGTGCCTGTTTGTGTACATATTGAGCATTAAATGATTATGACAATTATGCATTTAATGATTCCCTTCCTTTTTCTTTGTGAAACGTTCATCACATGCAAAATTGCAGGAGCTTTAAAACCCAATAGAAAACCCTTATTTCATACACACGGATTCTGTTCATTTAAAATAGTGCTGTAAAGTTTTAATCAGCAGTAATTTAACAAGAAAAGTGAGTTCAACTTGCAGGTTTAAATCAAGCCTTTCAGACCTTGTTCTTATATCTTAATGAATTTAAGAAAGTTTTCATTTCTCTTCCTCATTAAATCAATAAACATGCTCATCTAGAAGCCCTCCGTTCACTTGTACAGCTTTCGTGCATTTTTAAGAGTGAAATAAAGATATTGCTGCATGTGTCTATCTCCAGGTGTTGTTGTCTGAATACAAGAAGACAGGCACGATGTATGCCATCAAAGCCCTGAAGAAAGGAGATATCGTAGCTCGGGATGAGGTGGAAAGGTGTGTGCTGATGTGTTTATTACTTCCTGTGTTTGTGTGATTGGTTTCTGTTGGATCTTTGAGCTTCAATAATACATTTCACTGTATTTAATCTGTGCTGCTGCACCTTGAATCACCATGATTACAGTTCATCTGTGGGATGAGTGTGGGTGTCTCGACGACAAAAATAAACACTATCTAATTATGTGTAAATGTCTCTCATTTTTCCCTCCAATCTTTTTTCTCTCCTCCCCTAAATCCTTAATTTTTCTCATCTTCTGCATCCTCTGGTCTTTCTCCGCTTTCCACCTTTTCTCTCCTTCCTCCTGCAGTCTAATGTGCGAGAAGCGCATCTTTGAGATCGTGAACATGTCGCACCATCCCTTCCTGGTCAACCTGTTTGCATGCTTCCAGACTCCGGAGCATGTGTGTTTTGTTATGGAGTACACAGCAGGAGGTGACCTGATGATGCACATCCACACAGATGTCTTCACAGAGCCACGAGCTGTGTATGTACAGTCTGCATAATGTCTGTTTGAGACAGAGAAAATGTTAGACTTTTTTGAAATCTTATTATTGGTTTGTGTGATAAGTGCGTCTGTAAACACACTTTGCATATTCCCACAAATTAAGGCTCCCACACAAGTCTGTAAAGTCCTGATAGAAATGAGTTTCCAGGGCTTGTGAAGCTTGCGGACTACTTTAAATCTCAAATAGAGTGACAAACTTAAATGCACATTTTATGTAGTTTTATGTAGCAATAAGTCCTACTGTTATGGTAATTTTGGACGCAGTTAAAACAATACTTACATTCCCATATGTATATTGCTTCTCCTGTCCATACTCTGTCTGCTGTGAAAAAGCTCTATTTGATATAAGTGGTGGAAAGTTGTCTTTCATTGCAAAGTTCAACCGAAGCCAATATGAGGCCTCAGCAGTGCAAGTTAGACAAATCAAGCTTTGTTGGTGTCCCTCCACTGCAACTTGGCAAGGAAACACTTGCTAAGCAAAAAGAGATGGTACATTTGGTACTAAAAAGACTGTAACTCATATTAGCTTCAGCTGAACTTTAGAATATATTTTTACGCAGAACAAGGACAGAAGATGTGGTCTCCCATCTCTTACATTGGAATCGCGTTAGGAAGTGATCTTTTTGTGGCCAGCATGAACGGGAGGAACAATTACAGTGCTCAAAACCTGTTTCAATGTACATATGGGCATGTGAGTGTTGTTTTTAGACATACTTGAAAAATCGCTAACCTATCCTTTAACAGAGGTACTGTATTGAACTGCATTATACTAACATGTGTTTCTAGTATCTTGTTCTTCCCTTATATACAGAATGTTATAAAAACCTCTCACAGATAAATCTCATTAAAGTTTTCAGTTATTCTGTCTGATTATACCTCTGCTCAGGTTGAAGGTGGGTGGAACAATGCTGGGATTTACATGAGGCCACAAGACTCCATGTACAAATAAGAATGACAGGAGAGTGTGGGAGATGTCAATCAAACTTAGTCTGTACACACCCACACAGTCCTGGAGAAGAGGTCTTATCACTTGAAATACATGAAATCATCTGTGTGGGTTTACATTGAGTGTGTAGGGCCTTTTAAGGAAGTAAAGTCTGGAAAACTCTGGCTTTTAAACCAATTATTTATAACATTTCCATGGTATCCAGTAAATCCAGCAGAGAAATGATCAGTTCATTCACTGTCATTTTCAGTAAACATGACCAAAACTGAAAGCCTACAACTTTGACATGAAAGCTCTGTATTTACTGTAGTAGTAGTTAATTCTGTTAATGTTTCTTTGGTTTGACTTAAGGTTTTATGCAGCCTGCGTAGTTCTTGGACTTCAGTTTCTCCATGACCATAAGATTGTGTACAGGTGAGTGGATTAGTCTTGTTTGTATCTCTTTTAAACTCCTTGTATACTCTCAGCTGCGCTTGGTGAAATACTGTAAAGAGACACTGATTCTGACCTACATCTTTTTACCTTCCCTCTCTTCCAGAGACCTCAAGCTTGACAACCTGCTGCTAGACACAGATGGTTATGTGAAGATTGCAGACTTTGGACTGTGTAAAGAAGGTGGATATCGATGTTACTGACAGATGGACTTGTTACATCTGAGTCCTCCTGTCTGCCTGCTGCACTAATTTCCCTAAAAGCTTTCAGCCACGAACAATTTTCATCTTTCTGCCTGTAGGAATGGGCTTTGGGGACCGGACCAGCACTTTCTGTGGGACGCCAGAGTTTTTGGCGCCAGAGGTCCTAACGGATACATCCTACACCAGGGCAGTAGACTGGTGGGGGCTGGGGGTCCTCATCTATGAAATGTTGGTGGGAGAGGTGAGAACTAATATACACTCACATACACAAAGTATCACACATTACAGTATCCTGTAACTGCAGTGTCAGTCAGTGTTGTCATCCCCACTGTCTCCTTATGTTTCCTGTTGATCTGTACTGTACGCAGTCCAATAACAGATCAAACTACATCATACCAAACACCAGCAAACAGCAAAAGTATATCGATTTCATATTGATAAATGAATGTGAAAATGTGACCTTCAAATCGGTAAATAAAAGAATTGGCATGTTGCAAGTGTGCTGAATTTCTTCAGTCTTAGATGCCTTATTTATATTCCTACTCACCTTTACAAAGAGAACTGGATGTTCACAATCACTAACAACCTGTTCACTGTGGTTAAAACATTGATTTGTGAATTTCAAATCTCTAACATAGATTGTATTAAGTGTGTGTGTGTGTGTGTGTGTGTGTATAGTCTCCATTCCCAGGGGATGATGAAGAGGAGGTGTTTGACAGCATTGTGAATGATGAAGTCCGCTATCCACGCTTCCTGTCCACGGAGGCTATTGGCATCATGAGAAGGGTAACAATACACACACATAAACACACAAACGCACTCTTTCTCCTTCTCTTGACGACTCTGTCGCCCATGAACAATAGGTGACAAATGCTGCACGTGCATATAAAACACTCATTAGTCACCAACATAGTTGACAAACACGTCCACTTACTCACAATCACAGAGGTCACACATTGATGTTTAACTGTAATATCCCCTTATAATTTCTTATTCGTGTGTGTGTGTGCGTGCGTGCGTGCGTGCTTGTTTGTTTGTTTGTTTGTTTGTTTGTTTGTGAGCAGCTGTTGAGGAGGAACCCGGAGAGAAGACTGGGCTCTGGTGAAAAGGATGCAGAGGAGGTGAAGAAGCAGCCATTTTTCAGAGTAAGTACACTTGCACTGTTTTTTGATATGGTTGGGGAAAATTAACTATTCAAGTTGTTTTTCCACAGGAGAGCACGATAAGGTTGAATAAACTGTTGATGATGTGTTGGAGGTGTGCTGAACCCCGTCACCTGTGGCTCACTTTGGCTGTCTCCGCTTGTATAATCCCTTCTTGCAATGTTTAAAACTTATCCACTGACCAAATAACATAGATTATGTCCGTATCTTGTTCTTTAGATCTTTTTTTTTTAATGTGAAGCAGCAAGAAATATCCAGATGATACAGCAGGTCATAAATTAATCACAGGGTTTGTCAGTTCAATCCTCCTGTCCACATGTCCCAAGTGTCCTTGAGCAAGACACCGAACCCTGGTATGATTAAAGCGGACTATCCCGTGCCTGTGGAAATGCAGCTTTACTTGTCCTTTACGGCTTTACTTGTCCTTTGAAGGAATTGTATGCAGAACTAAGAAAGATCAGCAGATTCTGAATTCACCTTTTTAATTATTTCTCATCTCTTTTTGTCCGTCTCCCTCCAGAATGTGGACTGGGAGGCGTTGCTGCAGAGGAAGGCCCCCCCTCCCTTCGTCCCCTCCATTGGCGGCAAGGAAGACGTCAGCAACTTCGACGAGGAGTTCACTACTGAAGCTCCGATGCTCACGCCCCCACGAGAGCCTCGCGTGCTCTCCCGCAAAGACCAGGAAAGCTTCCGGGACTTTGACTATGTCTCTGACCTCTGCTAGCGGGCTGGGGGCTCACAGACCTTCACGGCTGACTGACTGTGTGCCGTTAACTACACTGTGAATGCATGAATGTCTGCAGGGTTTTAAAGATCGAGGACTGAGAAAATAAAAGCCGGGACAGATAGCTGATGAAATGTTCTATCACAAACAAAGAACAAACAAAGGCCCCCTCTCCAATTATTGTACCACACACCAGTGACTTGTGTATCTTGCAAACATAAGCCTTTCAAATGCCTCCTCCCATCCTCGTATGTGTCAGTGTGTAGTAGGAGGAGGAGCTCGCTGTCTCTTCGTACTGTTGACTGTTTGGGGGTTGCTCAACATCCTCGCATACCAATGCCTTACATTTGTATTTGATCCACAGAAAAGAATTTTGTTTTCATTTTGTGGCCCTTTGTATACAGCAGCAGGAAGAGTGATGCGACGTGCTGCAGAAACACTCAAGTGTTCTTTTTTTTTTTCTTCAAAAAAAAGGGGGGATTTGCTTGTGAGTGGAAATAGTGACGTTCAGATGAATTGTAGTCAAAGCTTCCCCTATGATGATGACCTTGAGTCATGCTGACTGATGCTAGGCTAATTATGAGTTAACTACGGGGTAAACAACCACTGTCTTATTTTACTTTTACCAACTACTTTTTTAAATTTGTGCTGCGTGGATTTTAAATTCTGCGAAAAATGTTACAAGAGCAATTTGCAAAGAAGTCATGTTTTATGACAGTTGACTTGTCAATGCATTATTCAATACCCACCACACGCTTTGTTTTAATTGGATATTTGAGTGTTAAAGATAATTTGATATAAACATGTGTAGCAGATGCAGAATCACAACCACCAGCATAAAAGCTATGTGGCAAGCAGGTTATTTTTTAATCGGAAAAAAAAAAAAAAAAAAGAATCTGAACACTAACATCTGATGTACATGTAACAGACTGTCCATTGTGGGTATGAGACACTTTCAACCAGTTATCTACATGCTACCAGAGTTTTGTGAACATGAAGTAATTTCCCTCCAAGACAATTATATCTGACTTTAAACTCTTAAACACTGGCTGTAACAGCTGTTTTAGCGTCAGTTTTAAGAACTGTCCGCTGTGGTCACTGCAGGGTTTGGTTTCCATCACAGGGATAAAATCATCTTTGTTTCAGCCGACACCTATTGATATCTTAGTGATTTTGGAAATTCTGGGTGGTGCCACAAGCACAACAAACCTCATTAGCCACTTTTCCACAGTAGAGCCAGTTAGAGCTTGCTGCAGTGAGTGCTGCCTTCGATCCCAGCTAACAAGTTGTCTTGGCAATATGTTTCTACATGAACAATATCATTTGAAGGAAACAGAATGATAAATGTTGGAAAATAGGAATCAGTGGTATAAACTTGTATAACAATTTCTGAGTACAGGAGAGGTTTGTTGTGAAGCTGTATGTTTGATGGTGTGGATTTTACTTATCTTGTGTATGACGATTCAAAACCATGTAAGAGTATGAGATGACTTCTTTTATAAAGAAAACCTGCAGTGAATGTGATGTCTGTGTGTTGTTATGGGAGTGTTCATGTTAACTGTATAAGTAGTACGTGTTTGTGAGTAAAGGTTGGAGTGGAGAAATGCATTTGAGCAGCAGCATTTTGAATGGATCTAAATTAGTCACTGACCTGTTTTGATTTAAACTTTGGTTTGCGATAATTCAATATCATTAATCTACTTTCAGTAGAGTCGTGTCGTGATAATATGATCATATCGTCATCTTTTTACAAAATTGTGCTAATCATTTCACGATTATATATTGTTTCATTATAGATTAATCTGCTGATTACTTTATAGATTGAGCAATTAATCGTTTAGTCTATAAAAATGTATAAAGTTGTTTGTTGAAACTTGCCAGAGCCAAGGGTGGTGTCCAAAGCCCAAAAATAATACATTTAAAATGATATAAAATGGCTAAAAATCAACAAATCCTCACATTGGACAGGGTCAAACGAGCCAAACCGCCACAGCCCTAATTCAAACATGAGAGTTGGATTTCTGGATCACCTGCTGAAGTGTTGCAGATCACGTCCCTGAATCTTTATACCAGCTCTATGAACAGCCTGGCCTTTGACCTCCCTGTGAAGGGGGGAAGCATCACTAATGGAAAAAAAAAACCTTCTGGTTCATTAAATAGAGTTTATATAACTGCACATGTCACCTGTATGTATAGCTAAGATAAGTAAACAGGCCGGTTCTAATCTGTCTTTCATGGGGAAAACACACGAGAGTGGATCACTACACTGATAATATGTGGGGTAAGTACATGTAAAACTATTGAAAAATCTCCACCTTTTAATACTGCATAACACCCACATGCATTCTCTACAGGTTGGGATACATACTCTACTGAATGTCATATTTACAACATAGCAGTGTGTATTTCAAAGCAACACAATGCTTCAGTGATCAAATTTGAGAGATCACCTGAAGTGACCTCTTCTATTATGTCTGCTCCCACCAGCAAAACAGGAGAAAACAGTACCAGAAACATCACAGGGAAGAAGTTAAGACAATAAATTTATATCAAAGTACATGTGGAAGAAATCTTTGTTTTGAACTGTAGATGTTATCATGATTATAAGTTTAACCATCTGCAGTTCAGTGAAAACTGAGAAAACCATACCTGCTGATGAAGACCTTGTGATGTGGTCAAACGCACCAGATCAAGCAAGGTCAAGAAGGAACTGTCAAGCTCAACTTTTAGGGTCAACATGGACGAGAAGTCCTACAGATGCTCAAAACTGCGGAAAGTTTGAACGTCTACAGTTCCTTGGTAACTGAGCAAACTCAATCTTATGAGGACTGTGGACAAGTTGACCTTGAGTTTATTTAATTTCCAAGGTTAAGGATGAACTGTGGAGCTTAATTTACCCGGACTTTTTCAATCCCCCTCTTTAGGACAGGTACCGTGGCTCCTTAATAATCCCACCTGTATAAACTGGGAAAATGACTATTATAACTATTATTGACTGTAAAGGTATGACTGTAATGTGTGCGTGCGTGCGTGTGCGTGCGTCTCTCTGTCTCTCGCTCTCCAGTCAGTCAGTCAGTGTGCTGCTGGCCCTGCCTGCCTGCCAGAGAGGGGAGTCGAGAGCTCTGCTGGGAACTACATGGTGCTCAATTTTTCAAGATGTCGTCGCTGGAACAGAGGCTGTCGCGAATCGAGGAGAAACTAAAGCAGGAAAATGAAGAATCTCGCCGGAGAATCGACCTCAACATCGACATGAGTCCACAGCGATCACGTCCGAGGCCGAGTGAGTGTCCACCGGGGAGGGCCGGGGAGTCGGTAACGGCCAGAATAGCAGGGGGAAAGATCGGAGAGGCGGAGGGAGGGAGAGAAGGAGTGGGGGTGTTTATGCTGCTCCTAGCTACCACATGCTAACAGGCTAGCTACATAAACAAACGCCGACTCAGCTTGGTCGGTTGATTTTAATGTCAAATCACTTACTTAACAAGTGGGGTCATTTATATAGTGAGTAAAACAAAAAAATAAAAATGAAGCGCTGTCATGAAATATCTCGCTGGCAGTCACGTCCCGAAATCTGTTCTGATTCTGTCCTGTCAAACATGCTAAGCTAGCACGCTAGCAATCTGAGTGATAGTCGGTGGCAGGCCCAGCGTCAATCTGAAAATGTGTTTTAGTTTCCAGTCTGCTTATGAAATATCATGGAGGTGCCATTTATCCCCGGCGTATCTGTAGTTTCATATAATTATTAGCACCGTGTTTGTTTGTGTGTCTTGCGGCAAAGTTTATTTTCTCTGGCAGTTTTTGACCCTTGACGAAACAGACGCTAATTTGTGCCAGCTATCATATATAGCTAACGTTCAACATACGTTATCTGCCGTTGGTTATGTAACTACTACTTCACATTTAGAGGTAACATTTCATTCTGCTGCAGACCCATTCACTAAATTCCCTCACAGTTTTCAGTGAATATGAAGTGAGTGTTATAGTATTTGTGAAACAGTAACGTTGGGCCCTTGAACCGTCTGGAGGAAAAAACTCTCCAACAAACCGACCGGCTAGCTCAGCAGGGGAGTCTGCAACATGCCTGTGCTGACTGACATGTAGCACCGAAATAAATACTGTGTTGGAGACAGAAAGCTCTTCATTATCTTACCAGTGTAACATAGTGAACTTTTAAAACGGTTAGCCAACAACATAAGAAGCCCTATTCAGTCACTGACTGTACAAAGATCATTCTTTCCCACAGATCATCACTTCTTGTCCATTCATATGAGATTTGAGAGACCACAAACCTGCTCTTTTTCCTTTTCCTTTCTTTTAAAAATGTTTTGTGTGCCTTTAGCTGTCTTTAAGAATGAGAGTGTGAATGAGTTAAAAGGAAAGCCTGGTGATATTCTGTATATTTCCAAAACCAACAATCAATTGATTCTGCAACAATACTGATATGATTATTCCTCTGTGACATAGAACTCACTTGTTGTTGTCCAAAAACTAGTAATGCTCCAATCCGATACTAACCTGATTAAGTTGATCGGGCCATGACATAATCAATCCACATTATATACGGTTTATTTCTCAATGTTATTATAAAATTCTGTCTTTTATAGTCACAGTGGGCCACAGAGTCAATTTTTAGCTCACCAGCAATCCATCGCTTTTTGTTACCTTACATAGAGTGATCCCAATACGTTCCCCCGCAGAGAGTTATAGAAATGTTTAAATTTGGGGAAAAGAGATTTCTGTATCGCCAGATACTCTGAGTTGAGGTATCAGTGTTGGAACAGAAAAAGTTGGTTCAGTGCATCCCTATTAAAAACACACCAATGAGCCCCACTAGATTACATGTTGTTTTATTACAGTGAACATGGGCGCTGTAGTTTATTTTGAGCTGATGTACACCATCCTGCTGCTGTAAATACTCACTAGAGCACCAATTGAATATTAATCTGCAGTTGACAATAGTCCCCAAGAAATCTTAACTCCTGTTTGAGTAATGTTTGCTAAAAACTACAGTGAAAGGTGTTTTAGGAAAGTACTGAGCCTTTTGTATAAATGAAACAATATATTTGTGACATCTTTTTAAAGATTTAGGACTTCACTAGGAACCAGTGGGATTTGGGCTGAGTGCCACAGACAGAGAGGGGAAGTTGGAAAGTACTGAAAGATGGACTACCACATTGTTGATTTTGGTCTTTTCATAGGATTATTGACGATAACAAAAAGATAAAATAACACCAGCCTTATCCTCTGATATACACCTCTTTTGTTTATGTGTGACGAGAACAAGGGAATTATAAACATCAGAAAGTCAGTTTTTGTTCTCCATATCTGTTATATGATCGTGTGTGTGTGTGTGTGTGCACGTGTGATTGTCTCAGTAGAACAGTGCAGTAATGTGCGTGTGTGTTTGTATATTTTCTTTCCTCTGTCTAGTCATCGTGATCCAGCTCAGTCCTGCTCCAGCTCCCTCCCAGCGTGCAGGTATCATTCAATCCATCGCTCTCTCTCTGCCACTGCACCCCCACCCACAACACCTGTGTCCCCTGTTTCACCTCCCTTCCCCTCCTCCCTCATCTTTGTCTTTCTTCTTTTTTTAACTTATCAGAGAAAAACACAGGCAGTTCCCTACATTCTCCCAAGTTAAGTTTCGTTTGTGTTGCTCCTGCCAGTATAGCCTAATAGACCTACTACTACTTCACTTACTTTAATTACTCACATTTGTCTTTTTAACACTTTTATGCACGTTTCGTTCATCCAGTGTAATTTAGAGTATGAAAAGGACAGACTATGTGGAATAAGATCTGTTACTTCTTTAACAAGTGGCTGTAAAAGTCAGTTTACTCTCTCCAGTAAATGAAGGGGCATATTATGTTTCAGCCAGACCGACTAGATGGTCTTTTAAGTAACGTATAAGAGGTAACTCATGTTAGCATCAGTTGACACAGTGTAGTTTGGTTTCAGAGGCGTGGATTAACCACAATGTTTAACATGCCTGCATATAAACGTCAAATTTTCTTTCATTTCGAACCTCCCCCCTGCACACACGTACTTTCTCTCACACTCACACACTTAATTTCTTCCTCTGTATCTCACACGTGTGCCTGATAAGATTACGACTGAGTTTAATCCATGCTTGTGAAACCTCTCCTTGACCAGTTCTGATATTTTAGCCTGACAGTTATTTACACCTCCCCTCAAATCACATCCTCTCTCCATCTTTCCATCCCTACTCCTCTCTCTCACTCTCTTTGTGTGTGTGTTTGTGCCAGTGGCAGGGCAGTGTTGGTGTGTGTTGATGTTCACAGTGTATGTGTGGATGACATGTGTCAGATAATTAACCTTCGTTTTGCTGGAGGCAGAGAATCACGGTGCATGTGGCTTTTCTGCACGCCACAATGTTTTGGGTTGTGTTTTGTTTGACACAGTCTCTAATCCAGCATCCCCACTGGTCCGTCTGTGGGAGTGCTGCGAACACTCTGGCTTCTCCTTTTCTCTCTGTTTTCTTTGTGTGGCGACTCAAGACTTCCCTTCTTGTCCGAGTCCGACTGTCTGACTTCCAGCTTAGTCTGTGCTATGCAGTTTTGGCTGAATTTCTCCTCTCTCACATCGGACTGTTTGATGTTGCTTGTCTGTTATTCATCTTCTGGCATCCCCCTCTTCCTCCTCCTCCTCCTTCCTTTTGCAGCAGCTCTGTGTGAGCAGGAGGCGGTGCAGCAATGCCTGCGAGTGTTTGTGTCTCTCCCCCTCCTCGTTCTGTCTGTCTGCCCGTCTATCCTCTCCTCTGTCCATCTGGAGCCAGCTGAACTATGGACATGCGATCTGGGCCAAAGACTGCCTGAGTTTTCCTTCCTTTCCATACTAACCCCTCTTCCCCTTCACTAACTGATTCTCCCCTTACAGGCTGATCCATCCACAGGTGACTCACGGATACAAACACCTGCTGGCACTCTCAGAAGAGCTGCCAACCTGCAACTACAAAAATAATGATAATAATAACAGCTGCATGGTCCTCAAAATGTTTTGCGACCTGGTTTCAAACATCTTAAAAAGTTGAAAAAAAATTGGAATTGGTAATAATTAGGGATTTAAACTCTTTCACCTGAAGCCACACTTAGTGTTCATAGTCAGGGAGGTCATCATAGCTGCTGACTTTCTGTCTGAGCGCTTGGTTACATGACTGCTCTGTGCTAATACTACTTTAGATTGTACTCCTGAAATTCTTCTCCATTTGCTTGCACATACACCTGATATTACAAGTTCAGCAGAGTTTTAACATGTCCTTGGCTTGAACGCATGATTTAGATCTATACGTTTATACATGGCTAGAAGCATGTTGCATCTTCTGTTTGGATTTTCAGGGCCAGCCAGTTGTGAGCTGGACCTACAGCTGTCAATTTTGGCGTCCAGGGTTATACGGTCATTTAGGGTGTCAATCAGGCTGTGGGGATTTGTGTGGATAATACTGGCTTTAATGTCAAACTACAGTTTATTACAACGTGGGTGTTATTTTCATTTCTTCTGCCATCAGTTATGTTAACACACAGTTAACATTGTACTCACCAAAATAATCTCTGAGATCTGAGAACACATCGCTAAAAAGAAGAAATGCCCAGGTTAGCCAAACTTATTTGGAAGAGAAAACAAAGGTGAACAGTAAAATTATTACCCAAACTGTCCTTTAATGTCCATTACATTTCACAAATTGACTTCCTGGTTCAACTTTGATCTGCCATGCTTGCCGTAGTGCACACTCACAGTTTTCCTGTACAATGAGGAATTATTAACAATGTTACAGCCTGTATTGTCGACTGACTGCTTGTATTTGTTTCCCTGTTGTTTTCGGTTCTTGAATGTTGGCACATTCTGAGATCTCAGAAGTCACTTTAGTGGGTACAATGCTATCGTAACTAATACAACCAGTGACTGGAGCTAATAAAATAAAAGCCAAGTGTTGATAAACTGTAGTTTTCCTTTAAAACACGAACTGTGGATGTCCACATCCCTAAACTGTACCTCCGGAGCTGTGGGCTAACCCTGTGCTCTCCCTGCCTGAGAATGGTGTTGCTTTTGCTCTGAGATAACCGTCCTGTTTGTTTTAACATTAGGTCGGGACATCAGGCGAAACAAAAACAAAGCTGTAACTTTGGGGAAATAAAAACAAGTTCATATGCTGGTTAAATACTACACAGGATCTAGACAGCAGGCCTGTAGTGAAAGAACTCTTTGACTTCGCCAAGTCCAGTTTCTCTTGGTGTCTCATGGGAAATCATTTTCAGTCAGTGCTACACAGGATATGATAGATCACATTCTTTTCTCATCAGGCTGTGTAAAAAAATCTGAAGCCCGGATTTCAGGGAGGAAATGCAAAGTCAAAGAGAACACCGAAATTAGTTAAACAAAGCACAACAGCTTTAAACCACTAAAATAATGGAGCCAGTGAATGCATGAATAAACATAGCCATCTTACACCTTCTGGCATGCTGGCCTCTGGTGCGAAACGTACTGTACCATTCCTTCTGTTCTCCTGTCTGTGTCTAATGTGTCATGCCCTCACCCCCACCCCAGCACTCCAGCTGCCACTGGCCAACGATGGAGGTAGCCGTTCATCGTCTTCAGAGAGCTCGCCTCAGCACCATCCCTATCCCAGCCGCCCGCGACACATGCTCACCCTGCCCACACCTCCGTACGGCCTACAGAAGAGCCTAGAGAAGTATGTGGACACATGCTGATCTGAGCAATGATTAATGAGAAACTGTATTTACAGTCACCTAAAAACTGCAATGTATCATGTATGTATCTTATACACACATGATTGTCACATGAACATGTACATGACCACAGCGTAGCCATACACAGATACTGGGGAGTGTGCAGAATGAAGGGTCATTAAAAGAAGAGCAGGTTATGTTACACATAATGGAGCCACATGCAGGGTGTGTGGGTGGAAGAGATGTACAGAAACGCACACAGCATCCATTTGGGAGTCAGAAGTCTCTCTCATCTCGCTATGGACCTTTCACACTAAAACGTTCTTCATACAGCACTTTGCTCTCCCTGATGTTGTGTGTCTTTGTTGTGTGTGTTTTGTCCCCACAGTGCAGAGATTGACCAGAAATTGCAGGAGATCATGAAACAGACGGGATATCTGAAGATCGATGGTCAGGTCTGGAAATCTCCTACATGTCATAATAAATTACATAACTGAAAAACGGTGAGAGGTCATGAGGCAGGTGATACTTGATATTTTTCTAATGGTCAACAAATCCCATGAAAAGACCAAAACCAACCAACAGGTCCTACTAACGCATATTGACTTCCAGCCAAAGCCTGAAATATCTTATTCCTCTGTGCCACAGAGCTCTGTTGTTGTCCAAAAACTATTAAAAAAAACACATAAATAAGGCATACGGCTGCACTGGGTGATATGTTCTTTCATCACCATGAACACCAATACTAGTTTATTTTGAATCGATACCACATACACATACGCCATCTGTGTTTGTGCCTCCTTGTTCGTCCACAGAGGTATCCAGCGGAGGTGACAGACCTGATCAGTGAGGGGGAGATCGGCAGCGGGACCTGTGGACAGGTCTTCAAAGTGCGATTCAAAAAGACCGGCCATGTCATCGCTGTCAAAGTAAGAGCTTCCTGCACTCACCTGTTCACTGTTTACACAACAACATTTACAACAGTGTTTTACACGTCATTTGTTTAATGTACTCCTTACTGTTTATGTTTTGTCTTCGTTTGATTCTGCTAATGTAACACAGAGGAGAAGTTTAAGACGCATAGTCAGCGTGGCTGACAAGTTGATAAGAGTCAAACAGAACAAATGCACAGAAAGATGTTGATGTAATGATGATGAAAGATGTAATGAGTCAACCCATTTTCTATGAAATCACACATTTTAGTGTTCCCTCATTTAGATGTAATATGAGCTAAATGTTTTATTCCCCATGCCATAAGTTTATTGTTTAAAGGTGGGGTAGGCAGTATTTCTTTTGGCGTCACTGGGCAAAAATTCCATAATAACCGTCCAGCATATTGTAGTTCAAGTGGTCTGAGAGAAAACCTCTACTTCTGCCCCTCCTCCTGGCTCTGTTTTCAGGCTTCAGACAATCTATCCCGTGACGGGAGACTTTGGTCAATCATAGGTTATTTCAGAGAGACAGTGCGTTCGTATTGGCTGAGCTACCAATGCAGACGTTGACGGAGAATGACTGCCCGACTGGGGCCAGCCGTGGGGGTCAGACGTCCTCTCCGGCACTTAATCTTCTTGTACGATTGACTTACTATCGGAGTTTCAAAAAATTTCACAAAGTAAACACTGGAAGCAGTCAGAAGTCGTTGCAGAGAGTTTATTCGTTGTGATTTGAACAAACCCGAATC